>JANJGK010004440.1:0-62412 GCA_039081455.1 Macrobrachium rosenbergii
TTTTTTTATGAGGACTTTTTACAAGAGATTTCTGTCAGCATTTAGCTTGTGAGCATTTAACTTTACAGAATGTAATATATCTAGATTCACAGTTGAGGTTCACATTCAATACATTATGGTATTTTTATCTTTGGCATATTGAGTACTATTGGTTAGTATGCTTGCTGACAACTTGGATCCCTGAAGTACATAACAATGACAACCTTTTTCTATTAAAACAATAAAGAAATAAGATATACATATATATATATGTAATTATATATACAGTATATATATATATATATATATATATATATATATATATATATATATATATATATATATATATATTATAAAATGTATATATATGTATACTCATATATATATGTATATATACATATGTATACATACATATATATATATATATATTATAAAATGTATATATATGTATACTCATATATATATGTATATATACATATGTATACATACATACATATATATATATATATATATATATATATATATATATATATATATAATATATATATATATATATATATATATATATATATATATATATATATATATATATATATATATATATATATATATATATATACTGTATATACATGTGTATAATATAAATTCATATATATACATATGTTTATTTATATATACCTATACATACATATATACATATATATTTGAACCCATTTACCAACACTAGCCTTACAAAATAACCTTGTCTGTGTTCCAGGGTAACAAACCTCTCATCTTCATTTGTGCCTGAGCGAGCCAAAACTTCTATTTCAGCTATAAAGAGATATTGGGTTTGTCTTAAATAAACTGCAGGATTAACCACCGTTGCCCACACGACCGGGCAAGGCTTGAAGGAGGAATAGATAGTCGTCAAACACTAGCCACATTAAGAGGAAGGATAAAAATCACAACAGTAACTAGATATCTCACTACTAACCCAGCAAAATAGAGGCACAATAAACATCTGAGAGGGACAAGAAACAACGGGGAAGAGAAAGTGCCATTGCAGTGTACTGGTAACAATGTCAAAATACTGACATTATTATTATTATATTATTATTATTATTATTCAGAAGATGAGCCCTATTCATATGGAACACGCCCACCACAGGAGCCACTGACTTAAAATTCAAGAAGCTTCCAAAGAATATTATGGTATTCATTCGAAAAAAGTAACAGAAGGTAATGGAAATACAAAAAGAGGAGTTCAGTCATTAGAAGATAAATTAACAAATTAATAAAGAAATCAACAAAAATGTGAGTAAAATATTAAAATACAAGTTGGACTGTATAAGGGCAGTAATGCATTGCATCTTTGCTTGAACTTCTGAAGTTCCAAATCTTATTCGTAAAAGTTGAAAACCCAACCACAGTTACAGACTGAATTTAAAGAAATGCCAGGATCATGAAATGACTGGGAACAGTCATAGTAACACGAAAAGCAAAAGAAGTGCTAAATTATTGATCAGTTCACTGAACACAGCACATCAAAGCCAACCAAATTAAACAGACGGAAACAAATGAATGTCGAATGTAAAGAAGGTTTGAAAGGTGTAACAGGAGGAAGACCTCGCCGTTGCATTATGAAACAATTGCTAAGAAAGGGTGGAAGGAAAGCAAGGTGGAAGGAAGAGAATATGAACGGAGGTACAGTAAAAGGAATGAAAGGGGTTGCAGCTAGGGGCCAAAGGGACGCTGCCAACAACCTAAAGTAATGCCTACAGTGCACAGCGTGAGGTGCACTGACTGCACTATCCCAGATGAGATAAAGGGCTCACACTAGCTAGGAAGGCCTGGCCAGTTGCTCTCACTGGGGTCATTCAGGCATAAGCAAAAATGAAATGTTTGTACCCTCTACTCCAGTACTATTACGAGAGATACATAGAGTGCCTTCTTAGGCAATATTACAATCAACACTCACGTGAGATATTAGTATTTAACTTATCTGCGAAATGAGAGAGTGCCAAACCGTACACATTAATTATATCCTACATGAAAAAACAATAATGAAATACAACTGACTACATGAAAAGCAAAATACACTGACAGATATAACTTATTACACGAAAGGCAAAATCCACTGATACTAAGAGGCAGATATAATGTAAAATTAATACATCCTACAGAGTATTTTTTTTTTTACCTTGACAAGAATTGTTATTTTTTTTTAGGACCAGAGCGATAAATGTTCATTTTCCCTTTTTCAGTGCCAAGCCCTTACATTCAGGGGCCACCAGACAAAAGAAAAACCCTCTTGAATAATGCAAACATTAATTGCCTAATTCTGTTATTCATGAAGTCAGAACGAGGAACATCATGGCACAGCAATTTAACAGCAATCGAACAGCCCTCCTGGCCAAAAAAAACAAAAACAAAGGTCACCTCTTTTTTTTCAAAAAAGCAAATTTTCTGCAGATTTTCCAGAGTACAGATTTTTCTTCATCCGAAGAGTTGGACCTTCAATTCCTGCGTGCAGTGTCTCTATCAGTGAATGATCCCAGCTTCTAAAATATACCTGGAAAGCAAAGAACTTACTTTAGAATTTAAAGCATGGCTGTCATCTCGACACTTCATAGACTTCCTTTTCAAAATCAACTCTGGATATGAATTCATATCATATTTTAAACTTCTATGCATGAAGATGTCAGGAGATACAAATCTCTACGACCATTGCTTCAAGATGTGTCTGCTGACTTTACCTTAGGTATGTACTGAGGAGAGAGAGAGAGAGAGAGAGAGAGAGAGAGAGAGAGAGAGAGAGAGAGAGAGAGAGAGAGAGAGAGAGAGAGAGAGAGAGAGAGAGAGTTACAAGGATTAGGATGCCTCAAAGACTTATTAGTCCATCCGAGGAGACATCGCTTACTTATCTCTAGAGCAGGTTCTACTGTTCATTCACAGCGTTCTTCTAATGATTTTGTCTAGCTGTCTTTTAAACTCTTCCTCCACACTGTTGCTGTTTACAAATTCTGGTGGCAATTTATCCCATGTGTCACATATCTTGTATGTAAAGAAGTTAACACAATGAGAGAGAGAGAGAGAGAGAGAGAGAGAGAGAGAGAGAGAGAGAGAGAGAGAGAGAGAGAGAGAGAGAGAGAGAGATTGCAGGAGTATGATCTGATAAGTCTCCGAGAATGTACTAAGGCGACTGAGAAAAATATTTCAAATCGATTACTGTCACTCTGCTCTGTTGAGGTTAACTACAAGAGAGAGAGAGAGAGAGAGAGAGAGAGAGAGAGAGAGAGAGAGAGAGAGAGAGAGAGAGAGAGAGAGAGAGACGCCTTGCTAACTATGTGTTTTGGAATCCTTGAGAGGGATTCTGGTGTATCCTGCAGGAAGGCCAAGGATGCCTCAGACGAAGGATACAGGTGAACTGCAGATGAAAGGCTGTGGATGGAGAATGTGGATCGATGGTTGTATGTGGAAGGTTGTATGAGGATGATTGTGGATGAAAGGCTGTGGGTGGAAGGATGTGGGTGGGTGAATGTTGTGAATAGAGAAATGTCGGAGGGCTGTGGGTGGAGAACCATTTGTGAAGGATTGGGATTGTGGGTGGAAGGTTGTAGGTGGAGGGTTATGGGTGGATAGCAAGTGGCTGGTTGTGGTTTGATGGCAGTAGGAGGATGGTTGTGGGTGTAAGGTAATGGGTGGATGACTGTGGATGAATGGTTATGAGTGAAGGGTTGTTGGTGGATGACTGTGGGTGAAGGGGTGTGGGTACAGGTTGCAGGTGGAAAGTTGTGGGAGAAAGGTTGTGGGTGGATTGGTGTGTGGAAGGTTATGGTGCATGGCTGCAAGTGGATGGTTGCGGGTAGGAGTTTGTAGAAGGTTGCTGACTGAAGGTTGTGTATGAATGGTTGTGGACAGAACGTTGTGGTTGGAGGTGTTTGGCGGAAGGTTGTGGGTGGAAGGTTGTAGTGGATGGTTGTGGATGAGGGTTGTGGGTTGATGAGTGTTAGTGTAGGGTTGTGGGCAGCAGGTTGTTAGGGGAAGGTTATTGGTGTGAGATTGTAGGGAATGGTTATAGATGGAGGGTTGTATGGATGGTTGTTGGTGAAAGCTGGTGAATGGAGAGTTAGGTTAGTTAGGTTTGTGGGTGGATGATTGTGTCTGAGGTTGTGGGTTGATGACTATAGGTGTAGGGTTTGGGTGGATGTGGGGTGTTGTGAGCAGATGGTTGTAGGCGGATGGTTGTAAGTGCAGGGTTTAAGTGGATAGTTGTGGGTGGAGGATTATAGGTGGAGGGTTGTGGGTGGATGATTGTGGCTTAGGCTGTGGGAGGACTGTGGGTGGATGTGGGCTGTTGTGATCAGAGGGTTGTACAGTAGGTGGAGTGTTGTGTGTGTTTGAGAGAGGGAGAGAAGATAATCATTCATCAAAGTAATAACCTTACTATAAGGATAATAACCAAAATGGGTTATTATTCTTCAAAACGAGTTTTAAATAACATTATAAATCAACAACCAAAGCCTTTGTTATAAATCTGACTAACTTCCAGTTTGGTAAATATTAAAATGAAAACTTACCTTAAAGTGAAAATGCCTTAATCTATGGACGTCATGAATTCTGGGCTAAACAACAGTGTGACCTGTCCTGTACGCCATCCACTTCTGAGGATGAATTTCCTGTCTTCCTCAGCCTTTTCTGAAATGTAAAAACTCCTTAATACAACCCACAAAGATCATTTTAAAAATACTCTTCTATAACTCTGTGTAAACAATGTAAATGAAAAGCAACTCAAATGACGTACGGATGTCCCACTGACACTGACTGAAGCTTCAACTTAATGATGGATTTCAATGCCTACAATGAAATGTATTTTTTTTTTCTTTCCACTAATATCAAGAAGCTGAAGAAGCCTTATGTTTACCCTTGTTTTTGGTAGTAGGAGGTAGGTTAATAATGAGACTCTAAAAGGTAGGTTAATAATGGGATTGTAAAAGGTAGGTTATTAATGAGCCCGTAAAAGGTAGGTTAATAATGCGACAATAATAGGTAGGTTAATAATGAGGCCATAAAAGATAGGTTGATAATGGGATCGTAAAAGGTAGGCTAATAATGAGACCATAAAAGGTAGGATAATAATGGGATCATAAAAAGTAGGCTAATAATGGGATTGTAAAAGGCAGGTTAATAATGAGAACATAAAAGGCAGATTAATAATGGGACTGTAAAAGACATGGTAATAATGAGACCGTAAAAGGTAGGTTAACAATAGGATCGTAAAAGGTAGGCTACTAATGAGATTGTAAAAGGCAGGTTAATAAAGAGAACATAAAAGGCCGATTAATAATGGGATTGTAAAAGACATGTTAATAATGAGACCGTAAAAGGTAGGTTAATAATAAGACCATAAAAGGTAGGTTAATAATGCGACTGTAAAATTCATGTTAATAATGAGACTGTAAAAGTTAGGTTAATAATGAGACCGTAAAAGGTAGGTTAATAATGAGACCATAAAAAGTATGTTAATAATGAGACCAGAAAAGGTAGGTTGATAAAGAGGACGTAAAAGGTAGGTTAATAATGAGACCATAAAAAGTATGTTAATAATGAGACCAGAAAAGGTAGGTTGATAAAGAGGACGTAAAAGGTAGGTTAATAATGAGACCATAAAAAGTATGTTAATAATGAGACCAGAAAAGGTAGGTTGATAAAGAGGACGTAAAATGTAGGTTAATAATGAGACCATAAAAGGAAGGTTAATAACGAGACCATTGCCAGTTTCCACTTCATTATAATATCAGTGTGCTTGTGAATGTCTGAAGCCAATATCATATATCAAGGTTGCTAAGATGTTTGACAAGTAAGGATTGACAATCTGATGCAAAATGACCTTTCTGCTCAATATAGAAAAGTGGGTTTATAGACAGCAATTAATTATTATCTTCTCACTAATGAAGAATGCTGACCCATAATCAGACTCCTGGTGGCTATATTCTGAGGAGCATCCCACAATTTAATGACTGATCATTTGCCATAATGAGAATGCATTTCTATGTTAACCTACCATTTACCATAATGGAAATTCATTCCTATACTCTATATTTTATGTATTTAGTTAAGAATCTGTTAACTTACCATTTACCGAAATGGTAATGCATTCCTGTGTTAACCTACCATTTACCATAATGGGAATACATTCCTGTATACTATACTTTATGCATTTAGTTATTAAGTATCTATTAACTTACCATTTACCATAGTGGGAATGCATTCCTGTATCCTATACTTTATGTATTTAGTTATTAAGTATCTGTTAACTTACCATTTACCAAAATGGGAATGCATCCCTGTGTTAACCTACCATTTACCATAATGGGAATGCATTCCTGTATACCATACTTTATGTATTTAGTTATTAAGTATCTGTTAACTTACCACTTACCAAAATGGGAATGCATTCCTGTGTTAACCTACCATTTACCATAATGGGAATGCATTCCTGTATACTATATTTTATGTATTTAGTTAAGTATCTGTTAACCTACCATTCACCAGAATGGAAATGCAATGCTACAGAAAAGGATGTGGGACCATGAACTTGCATAGCAAACTTCCACAGACTAGTGTATATATTATACATTAAACATTATGCATTGTACATTATACAGCAACATAAAGATCTTAGCACACAAGCAGGGGCTATGACGCAAGTGGTCTGATGTTCCACATCACCTGAGAGGCTTACTGAGAGTTATGAAAAACATAATCGATGTGTATCTTCGATCATTTATTCTGCCCCTGCAACGATCACCTGAGTTTAGGCCTTTCAAAATGATGCTTGGGTTCTCAAGTGATTAACAAATACCAAGAGTTCGATCCATGATCAATTAAGTTTAGGTGGCCAGAATGAAAACTACATCATGGTTCCTCTACCACTGTAATGAAAATATGTGAGCACGCAAACGCAAAGTAACCCTTCATTTATTCACACTTAATAGCCCAAAGGCGGGTGTCAGTACCGCCAAAATAAGGTCAAGGAAAATGTGGCTAGGCTATGCTAACTCTAGGTTAGCCCAAAATTCTAACCTTGTCCCCGGCACGGACCTGCCTATCGATCGTTTTTGTCCATGTTTTTTTATACAGTGAAAGCCTATGTGACTTAAACCTTGTATATACCACTTGTCCATTTAATAACAACATTGTAAAGTAAACTTATGCATGCTGGAAGCTGAACACTCACAGGTATTGGAGCAATTGCAAACGCAGGGATTTGTGTAAAAGCTCTCCCTGTATTCTCGTCCTAATTTGCTGGTGCTCGTTTGATTTCACTTCATTCTGGGGATTTTCTAAATGACCCCTTTTACAGCCCAAGATACAAAATAAGGCAGCCAGCCTTCGTTAAAACGTTGCCACAAAACCTACAAAAGTGTGTGAAAACTTACAGAAATTGACGGAAAATTGAAGGTCACCAGAATCAAAATGTTGACAACACAACGGAAGAACAACTAGTGTGTGTATGTATGAATGCATTCACACAAGTATATATGAGTATGAAATAGATACACAAATCCATAAACACTTCTATAAACGACCTACCTCCTCTCGATTGGTGTATCCTGGGCGAGACCATGGTTGGCAGTGCAGTTCCAACAATTTGAGCCGATCGTCTTCCAGCATTGGAAAACCTGGAATACGTTTACGAGAGTCATAACAATATTCTGGACAATTAGTTTTGCTTAAGACTGAAATCCTTTCCACTCTGTGTCGAAGGAACCACCATAAACAAAAACGTGATTAAAATTGCACAGGCTCTCCAACTGTTAAAACCTGTTATTTCACATCACTGTTATAATCAATTTCAAGTCATAATATTAATCTGAATTGTATAATTTCAGTGCTTTGGTGATGAATGAAATATATACCCTTGGTCATTAAAGATTCATTCTTTTTTTTTTAACTGCCGCCAACACATTATGGAATATTCACAAGCAGGCCTTTGTCATATTAAAATATATCGCAAAAGTCACTGACCATTTCCCTTAATGTAATGGAAGACAGTATTACATCAGGTATAGAGTCTTTTCAGTTTAACTGGCAGACCTCGCTATCGTCACTGGCACATTCCAATAGGAGACTCCCAAAACCTCAATTAGCCCTCCTCTGGGGTGCCCGGTATCTATAGCATTTAGAACATACCTTCTGCATCGTGTTTCATACGACATACATAAGTGCTACATTAGTTAACAATATTCAGTTATCTCACCTGCACTGCATCATATATATACACCCTTTTCTGCATTGTCCAAAAATTTCTCATCGATAAACAACACCTCCGTGTGGAGCTCTTCCTGAGATATACCAAAACAATAAGTTTTGTATTTTTACCAAATGACGTCTACATTTATTGCTGATCACAATTCTGGGCCATAATGTAGCACAGAGTGGGTCTGTTTTCCCCTATAACCCTTAGAAAGGGTCTAAACGTCACTAATTTTCTTCGTTTTTCTGAATTCACTCCACTTTCTGTCATCGGTGCCCCTTCAAAGTAGATTCTAGGAATTTCTTCTGGGCGAATGACATTCCCAGCACGACTTTCCCCTGCCTACTGTCCAACTCTGCCTCATTGCCACAACTGCCAACTTTTCTGTGCCTGCTTCTCTCCATCTTTGTTTATTGTTTTTCAAGCGTTTGGTGTCTGGTCAAACTCGCACGGAAGCTTTGAAAATATGGCCAAATCTGTCTCCAAGAGGTCCTAACTCTTTCACTGTTTTATAGACACAATAACAATATATAAATCACTAATGGTGAGGACAAATGTCGACCAACATTCTGAATGAAATGTTTAGACGTCGTTGCTTCACAGGCTTCTTGAAACGAACAGCATTCCCTCTGCGTTGCCTCGCTACCCTTACCTGACTGTTTGATGTCTACGTCCACACAAATATCTTGCCGAAGATTGTCCTTTGCCCATTCCACTCGTTTGTTAAAAAGAGCCCGTGGTCCTCCTTGTTGATCACGCGCTGGTCATGTAGTTAGCCATTGTCACCTGAGCGGCTGAGCCATTCTGACGACTGGTGGCCTTCCTCTTCCAACTTGAGTATCAGAATCGGGGTCCACCTCTCGTCCTGTATAACTAGAGATCAACGTTGTTTGTGTAATGTTAGTCCCGCCTATTTAGCCCACGAACACACACACACGCACACACACACACACACGCACACAATTATTTATACTCGAACATAGATTGAAGGTAACACTAAATCAATATGAATTCCGATTTAAATTAATCTTCTTTATTTTGACAGGTTTGGGAAATTTCCTGTCACGACAAGGCTGAGCAAATGATATCAATAATGTTTGTGGATATAGATCAAATAACGATGAATTGAAAAAAATGGTCTCTTTGGAAGATAAGGATAATGATAATAATAACAGAAAATAATCAACATAAAGACCAGGATATTATTACTTCTATAATTAATAATATACTTAAGTACCGATAAACTGAAAAATTCTCTTTACAAAAGACAAATGTGACCATTATTGTCACAGAAAAAACAACATTAATAAGAGGCTATTGTTAATACTGTACTATTATTAATAATATACTTTAATTGCATCAGTAACAGAGAGAGAGAGAGAGAGAGAGAGAGAGAGAGAGAGAGAGAGAGAGAGAGAGAGATTATTGTTAAGTATGTATATGGGTTTGGAGGTATGGGCACTTTTGCCAGGGAAAGGTCCTCCTCAGAGGCTGCTTCCCTGGAAGGAGGCAGGTTTCCTGCCAGGTTGGGGAGGGGGGGCCTGAGGAGGTCCTGAACCACAAGGGTGAGGGACACCAAAGCGCCCTAGGAAAGCCATCCCTTGAGAGCACTCTTGCCAGGGGAAGGTCCTCCTCAGAGGCTGCTTTCGTGGAGGGAGGCAGGTCCTTGCCAGGCTGTGGAGGTGGGTACGGGAGGGCCGGAAACACAAAGGTAAGGGAACCCAAGGTGCCCTAGGGAATCGATCCCTTGAGGGCACTCTTGCCAAGGGAAGGTCCTCCTCAGAGGCTGCTTTCGTGGAGGGAGGCAGGTTCTTGCCAGGCTGTGGAGGTGGGTATGGGAGGGCCGGAACCACAAGGGTAAGGGACCCCAAGGCGCCCTAGGGAATCCATCCCTGAGGGCACTCTTACCAAGGGAAGGTCCTCCTCAAAAGCTGCTTTCGTGGAGGGAGGCAGGTTCTTGCCAGGCTGTGGAGGTGGGTATGGGAGGGCCGGAACCACAAGGGTGAGAGACCACAAGGTGCCCTAGGGAATCCATCCCTGAGGAAACTCTTGCTAGGGGAAGGTCCTCCTCAGAGGCTGCTTTCGTGGAGGGAGGCAGGTTCTTGCCAGGCTGTGGAGGTGGGTATGGGAGGGCCGGAACCACAAGGGTGAGGGACCCCAAGGCGCCCTAGGGAATCCCTCCCTGAGGGCACTCTTACCAAGGGAAGGTCCTCCTCAGAGGCTGCTTTCGTGGAGGGAGGCAGGTTCTTGCCAGGCTGTGGAGGTGGGTATGGGAGGGCCGGAACCACAAGGGTGAGGGACCCCAAGGCGCACTAGGGAATCCATCCCAGAGGGCACTCTTACCAAGGGAAGGTCCTCCTCAGAGGCTGCTTTCGTGGAGGGAGGCAGGTCCTTGCCAGGCTGTGGAGGTGGGTATGGGAGGGCCGGAGCCACAAGGGTGAGGGACCCCAAGGCGCCCTAGGGAATCCCTCCCTGAGGGCACTCTTGCCAGGGGAAGGTCCTCCTCAGAGGCTGCTTTCGTGGAGGGAGGCAGGTTCTTGCCAGGCTGTGGAGGAGGGTATGGGAGGGCCGGAACCACAAGGGTGAGGGACCCCAAGGCGCCATAGGGAATCCATCCCTGAGGGCACTCTTGCCAGGGGAAGGTCCTCCTCAGAGGCTGCTTTCATGGAGGGAGGCAGGTTCTTGCCAGGCTGTGGAGGTGAGTATGGGAGGGCCGGAACCACAAGGGTGAGGGACCCCAAAGCGCCCTAGGGAATCCATCCCTGACGGCACTCTTGCCAGGGGAAGGTCCTCCAATGAGACTGCTTTCGTGGAGGGAGGCAGGTACTTGCCAGGCTGTGGAGGTGGGTATGGGAGGGCCGGAACCACAAGGGTGAGGGACCCCAAGGTGCCATAGGGAATCCATCCCTGAGGGCACTCTTGCCAGGGGAAGGTTCTCCTCAAAGGCTGCTTTCGTGGAGGGAGGCAGGTCCTTGCCAGGCTGTGGAGGTGGGTATGGGAGGGCCGGAACCACAAGGGTGAGGGACCCCAAAGCGCCCTAGGGAATGCATCCCTGAGGGCACTCTTGCCAGGGAAGGTCCTCCTCAGAGGCTGCTTTCGTGGAGGGAGGAAGGTTCTTGCCAGGCTGTGGAGGTGGGTATGGGTGGGCCGAAACCATAAGAGTGAGGGACCCCAAAGTGCCCTAGGGAATCCATCCCTGAGGGCACTCTTGCCAACGGAAGGTCCTCCTCAGAGGCTGCTTCCCTGGAAGGAGGCAGGTTTCCTGCCAGATTGGGGAGGGGGGGCCTGAGGAGGTCCTGAACCACAAGGGTGAGGGACCCCAAAGCGCCCTAGGGAAGCCATACCTTGAGGGTACTCTTGCCAGGGGAAGGTCCTCTTCAGAGGCTGCTTTCGTGGAGGGAGGCAGGTCCTTGCCAGGCTGTGGAGGTGGGTATGGGAGGGCCGTAACCACAAGGTTGAGGGACCCCAAGGTGCCCTAGGGAATCGATCCCTGAGGGCACTCTTGCCACGGAAAGATCCTCCTCAGAGGCTGCTTTCGTGGAGGGAGGTAGGTTCTTGCCAGGTTGTGGAGGTGGGTATGGGAGGGCCGGAACCACAAGGGTAAGGGACCCCAAGGCGCCCTAAGGAATCCATCCCTGAGGGCACTCTTGCCAAGGGAAGGTCCTCCTCAGAGGCTGCTTTCGTGGAGGGAGGCAGGTTCTTGCCAGGCTGTGGAGGTGGGTATGGGAGGGCTGGAACCTCAAGGGTGAGGGACACCAAGGCGCCATAGGGAATCCATCCCTGAGGGCACTCTTGCCAAGGGAAGGTCCTCCTCAGAGGCTGCTTTCGTGGAGGGAGGCAGATTCTTGCCAGGTTGTGGAGGTGGGTATGGGAGGGCCGGAACCACAAGGGTGAGCTACCCCAAGGCGTCCTATGGAATCCATCCCTGAGGGCACTCTTGCCACGGGAAGGTCCTCCTTAGAGGCTGCTTTCGTGGAGGGAGGCAGGTTCTTGCCAGGCTGTGGAGGTGGGTATGGGAGGGTCGGAACCACAAGGGTGAGGGACCCCAAGGTGCCATAGGGAATCCATCTCTGAAGGCACTCTTGCCAAGGGAAGGTCCTTCTCAGAGGCTGCTTCCCTGGAAGGAGGCAGGTTTCCTGCCAGACTGGGGAGGGGGGCCTGAGGAGGTCCTGAACCACAAGGGTGACGGACCCCAAAGCGCCCTAGGGAATCCATCCCTGAGGCCACTCTTGCCAGGGGAAGGTCCTCCTCAGAGACTGTTTTCGTGGAGGGAGGCAGGTTCTTGCCAGGCTGTGGAGGTGGGTACGGGAGGGCCGGAACCACAAGGGTGAGGGACCCCAAGGCGTCCTAGGGAATCCATCCCTGAGGGCACTCTTGACAGGGGAAGGTCCTCCTCAGAGGCTGCTTTCGTGGAGGGAGGCAGGTTCTTGCCAGGCTGTGGAGGTGGGTATGGGAGGGTCGGAAGCACAAGGGTGAGGGACCCCAAGGCGCCATAGGGAAGCCATCAATGAGGGCACTCTTGCCAGGGGAAGGTCCTCTTCAGAGGCTGCTTTCGTGGAGGGAGGCAGGTTCTTGCCAGGCTGTGGAGAAGGGTATGGGAGTGCCGGAACCACAAGGGTGAGGGACACCAAAGCACCCTAGGGAATCCATCCCTGAGGGCACTCTTGCCAAGGGAAGGTCCTCCTCAGAGGCTGCTTTCATGGAGGGAGGCAGGTCCTTGCCAGGCTGTGGAGGTGGGTATGGGAGGGCCGGAACCACAAAGGTGAGGGACCCCAAGGTGCCCTAGGGAATCCATCCCTGAGGGCACTCTTACCAAGGGAAGGTCCTCCTCAGAGGCTGCTTCCCTGGAAGGAGACAGGTTTCCTGCCAGACTGGGGAGGGGGGCCTGAGGAGGTCCTGAACCATAAGGGTGAGGGATCCCAAAGCATCCTAGGGAAGCCATCCCTTGAGAGCACTCTTGCCAGGGGAAGGTCCTCCTCAGAGGCTGCTTTCGTGGAGGGAGGCAGGTTCTTGCCAGGCTGTGGAGGTGGGTATGGGAGGGCCGGAACCACAAGGGTGAGGGACCCCAAAGCGCCATAGGGAATCCATCCCTGAGGGCACTCTTGCCAGGGGAAGGTCCTCCTCAGAGGCTGCTTTCATGGAGGGAGGCAGGTTCTTGCCAGGCTGTGGAGGTGGGTATGGGAGGGCCGGAACCACAAGGGTGAGGGACCCCAAAGCGCCCTAAGGAATCCATCCCTGAGGGCACTCTTGCCAAGGGAAGGTCCTCCTCAGAGGCTGCTTTCATGGAGGGAGGCAGGTTCTTGCCAGGCTGTGGAGGTGGGTATGGGAGGGCCGGAACCACAAGGGTGAGGGACCCCAAAGCGCCCTAGGGAATCCATCCCTGAGGGCACTCTTGCCAGGGGAAGGTCCTCCTCAGAGGCTGCTTCCCTGGAAGGAGGCAGGTTTCCCGCCAGACTGGGGAGGGGGGCCTGAGGAGGTCCTGAACCACAAGGGTGAGGGACCCCAAGGCGCCATAGGGAATCCATCCCTGAGGGCACTCTTGCCAAGGGAAGGTCCTCCTCAGAGGCTGTTTTCGTGGAGGGAGGAAGGTTCTGGCCAGGCTGTGGAGGTGGGTATGGGAGGGCCGGAACCACAAGGGTGAGGGACACCAAAGCGCCCTAGGGAATGCATCCCTGAGGGCACTCTTGCTAGGGAAGGTCCTCCTCAGAGGCTGCTTTCGTGGAGGGAGGAAGGTTCTTGTCAGGCTGTGGAGGTGGGTATGGGAGGGCCGGAACCACAAGGGTGAGGGACCCCAAAGCGCCCTAGGGAATCCATCCCTGAGGGCACTCTTGCCAGGGGAAGGTCCTCCTCAGAGGCTGCTTTCATGGAGGGAGGCAGGTACTTGCCAGGCTGTGGAGGTGGGTATGGGAGGGCCGGAACCACAAGGGTGAGGGACCCCAAGGCGCCCTAGGGAATCCATCCCTGAGGGCACTCTTGCCAGGGGAAGGTCCTCCTCAGAGGCTGCTTTCGTGGAGGGAGGCAGGTCCTTGCCAGGCTGTGGAGGTGGGTATGGGAGGGCCGGAACCACAAGGGTGAGGGACCCCAAGGCGCCCTAGGGAATCCATCCCTGAGGGCACTCTTGCCAGGGGAAGGTCCTCCTCAGAGGCTGCTTCCCTTGAAGGAGGCAGGTTTCCCGCCAGACTGGGGAGGGGGGCCTGAGGAGGTCCTGAACCACAAGGGTGAGGGACCCCAAGGCGCCCTAGGGAAGCCATCCCTGAGGGCACTCTTGCCAGGGGAAGGTCCTCCTCAGAGGCTGCTTTCGTGGAGGGAGGCAGGTCCTTGCCAGGCTGTGGAGGTGGGTATGGGAGGGCCGGAACCACAAGGGTGAGGGACCCCAAGGCGCCCTAGGGAATCCATCCCTGAGGGCACTCTTGCCAGGGGAAGGTCCTCCTCAGAGGCTGTTTTCGTGGAGGGAGGAAGGTTTTTGTCAGGCTGTGGAGGTGGGTATGGGAGGGCCGGAACCACAAGGGTGAGGGACCCCAAAGCGCCCTAGGGAATGCATCCCTGAGGGCACTCTTGCCAGGGAAGGTCCTCCTCAGAGGCTGCTTTCGTGGAGGGAGGAAGGTTCTTGTCAGGCTGTGGAGGTGGGTATGGGAGGGCCGGAACCACAAGGGTGAGGGACCCCAAAGCGCCCTAGGGAATGCATCCCTGAGGGCACTCTTGCCAGGGAAGGTCCTCCTCAGAGGCTGCTTTCGTGGAGGGAGGCAGGTCCTTGCCAGGCTGTGGAGGTGGGTATGGGAGGGCTGGAACCACAAGGGTGAGGGACCCCAAAGCGCCCTAGGGAATGTATCCCTGAGGGCACTCTTGCCAGGGAAGGTCCTCCTCAGAGGCTGCTTTCGTGGAGGGAGGCAGGTTCTTGCCAGGCTGTGGAGGTGGGTATGGGAGGGCTGGAACCACAAGGGTGAGGGACCCCAAAGCGCCCTAAGGAATGCATCCCTGAGGGCACTCTTGCCAGGGAAGGTCCTCCTCAGAGGCTGCTTTCGTGGAGGGAGGCAGGTTCTTGCCAGGCTGTGGAGGTGGGTATGGGAGGGCTGGAACCACAAGGGTGAGGGACCCCAAAGCGCCCTAGGGAATGCATCCCTGAGGGCACTCTTGCCAGGGAAGGTCCTCCTCAGAGGCTGCTTTCGTGGAGGGAGGCAGGTTCTTGCCAGGCTGTGGAGGTGGGTATGGGAGGGCCGGAACCACAAGGGTGAGGGACCCCAAAGCGCCCTAGGGAATGTATCCCTGAGGGCACTCTTGCCAGGGAAGGTCCTCCTCAGAGGCTGCTTTTGTGGAGGGAGGCAGGTTCTTGCCAGGCTGTGGAGGTGGGTATGGGAGGGCTGGAACCACAAGGGTGAGGGACCCCAAAGCGCCCTAGGGAATGCATCCCTGAGGGCACTCTTGCCAGGGAAGGTCCTCCTCAGAGGCTGCTTTCGTGGAGGGAGGCAGGTTCTTGCCAGGCTGTGGAGGTGGGTATGGGCGGGCTGGAACCACAAGGGTGAGGGACCCCAAAGCACCCTAGGGAATGCATCCCTGAGGGCACTCTTGCCAGGGAAGGTCCTCCTCAGAGGCTGCTTTCGTGGAGGGAGGCAGGTTCTTGTCAGGCTGTGGAGGTGGGTATGGGAGGGCTGGAACCACAAGGGTGAGGGACCCCAAGGCGCCCTAGGGAATCCATCCCTGAGGGCACTCTTCCCAAGGGAAAGGCCTCCTCAGAGGCTGTTTCCCTGGAAAGAGGTAGGTTTCCTGCCAGACTGGGGAGGGGGGCCTGAGGAGGTCCTGAACCACAAGGGTGAGGGACCCCAAGGCGCCATAGGGAAGCCATCCCTGAGAGCACTCTTGCCAAGGGAGGGTCCTCCTCAGAGGCTGCTTTCATGTAGGGAGGCAGGTTCTTGCCAGGCTGTGGAGGAGGGTATGGGAGTGCCGGAACCACAAGGGTGAGGGACACCCAAGCACCCTAGGGAATCCATCCCTTAGGGCACTCTTGCCAAGGGAAGGTCCTCCTCAGAGGCCGCTTTCATGGAGGGAGGCAGGTCCTTGCCAGGCTGTGGAGGTGGGTATGGGAGGGCCGGAACCACAAGGGTGAGGGACCCCAAGGCGCCCTAGGGAATCCATCCCTGAGGGCACTCTTACCAAGGGAAGGTCCTCCTCAGAGGCTGCTTCCCTGGAAGGAGACAGGTTTCCTGCCAGACTGGGGAGGGGGGCCGTAGGAGGTCCTGAACCACAAGGGTGAGGGACCCCAAGGCGCCCTAGGGAAGCCATCCCTGAGGGCACTCTTGCCAGGGGAAGGTCCTCTTCAGAGGCTGCTTTCGTGGAGGGAGGCAGGTTCTTGCCAAGCTGTGGAGGAGGGTATGGGAGTGCCGGAACCACAAGGGTGAGGGACCCCAAAGCGCCCTAGGGAATCCATCCCTGAGGGCAGTCTTGCCAAGGGAAGGTCCTCCTCAGAGGCTGCTTCCCTGGAAGGAGGTAGGTTTCCTGCCAGACTGGGGAGGGGGGCCTGAGGAGGTCCTGAACCAGAAGGGTGAGGGACCCCAAGGCACCCTAGGGAAGCCATCCCTGAGGGCACTCTTGCCAGGGGAAGGTCCTCTTCAGAGGCTGCTTTCGTGGAGGGAGGCAGGTTCTTGCCAGGCTGTGGAGGAGGGTATGGGAGTGCCGGAACCACAAGGGTGAGGGACACCAAAGCACCCTAGGGAATCCATCCCTGAGGGCAGTCTTGCCAAGGGAAGGTCCTCCTCAGAGGCTGCTTTCGTGGAGGGAGGCAGGTCCTTGCCAGGCTGTGGAGGTGGGTATGGGAGGGCCGGAACCACAAAGGTGAGGGACCCCAAGGTGCCCTAGGGAATCCATCCCTGAGGGCACTCTTACCAAGGGAAGGTCCTCCTCAGAGGCTGCTTCCCTGGAAGGAGACAGGTTTCCTGCCAGACTGGGGAGGGGGGCCTGAGGAGGTCCTGAACCATAAGGGTGAGGGATCCCAAAGCATCCTAGGGAAGCCATCCCTTGAGAGCACTCTTGCTAGGGAAGGTCCTCCTCAGAGGCTGCTTTCATGGAGGGAGGCAGGTTCTTGCCAGGCTGTGGAGGTGGGTATGGGAGGGCCGGAACCACAAGGGTGAGGGACCCCAAAGCCCCCTAGGGAATCCATCCCTGAGGGCACTCTTGCCAGGGGAAGGTCCTCCTCAGAGGCTGCTTTCATGGAGGGAGGCAGGTTCTTGCCAGGCTGTGGAGGTGGGTATGGGAGGGCCGGAACCACAAGGGTGAGGGACCCCAAAGCGCCCTAGGGAATCCATCCCTGAGGGCACCCTTGCCAAGGGAAGGTCCTCCTCAGAGGCTGCTTTCATGGAGGGAGGCAGGTTCTTGCCAGGCTGTGGAGGTGGGTATGGGAGGGCCGGAACCACAAGGGTGAGGGACCCCAAAGCGCCCTAGGGAATCCATCCCTGAGGGCACTCTTGCCAGGGGAAGGTCCTCCTCAGAGGCTGCTTTCGTGGAGGGAGGCAGGTCCTTGCCAGGCTGTGGAGGTGGGTATGGGAGGGCCGGAACCACAAGGGTGAGGGACCCCAAAGCGCCCTAGGGAATCCCTCCCTGAGGGCACTCTTGCCAGGGGAAGGTCCTCCTCAGAGGCTGCTTTCATGGAGGGAGGCAGGTTCTTGCCGGGCTGTGGAGGTGGGTATGGGAGGGCCGGAACCACAAGGGTGAGGGACCCCAAAGCGCCCTAGGGAATCCATCCCTGAGGGCACTCTTGCCAGGGGAAGGTCCTCCTCAGAGGCTGCTTCCCTGGAAGGAGGCAGGTTTCCCGCTATACTGGGGAGGGGGGGCCTGAGGAGGTCCTGAACCACAAGGGTGAGGGCCCCAAGGCGCCATAGGGAAAGCATCCCTGAGGGCACTCTTGCCAAGGGAAGGTCCTCCTCAGAGGCTGTTTTCGTGGAGGGAGGAAGGTTCTTGCCAGGCTGTGGAGGTGGGTATGGGAGGGCCGGAACCACAAGGGTGAGGGACACCAAAGCCCCCTAGGGAATGCATCCCTGAGGGCACTCTTGCTAGGGAAGGTCCTCCTCAGAGGCTGCTTTCGTGGAGGGAGGAAGGTTCTTGTCAGGCTATGGAGGTGGGTATGGGAGGGCCAGAACCACAAGGGTGAGGGACCCCAAAGCGCCCTAGGGAATCCATCCCTGAGGGCACTCTTGCTAGGGGAAGGTCCTCCTCAGAGGCTGCTTTCATGGAGGGAGGCAGGTTCTTGCCAGGCTGTGGAGGTGGGTATGGGAGGGCCGGAACCACAAGGGTGAGGGACCCCAAAGCGCCCTAGGGAAGCCATCAATGAGGGCACTCTTGCCAGGGGAAGGTCCTCCTCAGAGGCTGCTTTCGTGGAAGGAGGCAGGTCCTTGCCAGGCTGTGGAGGTGGGTATGGGAGGGCCGGAACCACAAGGGTGAGGGACCCCAAGGCGCCCTAGGGAATCCATCCCTGAGGGCACTCTTGCCAGGGGAAGGTCCTCCTCAGAGGCTGCTTCCCTTGAAGGAGGCAGGTTTCCCGCCAGACTGGGGAGGGGGGCCTGAGGAGGTCCTGAACCACAAGGGTGAGGGACCCCAAGGCGCCATAGGGAAGCCATCCCTGAGGGCACTCTTGCCAGGGGAAGGTCCTCCTCAGAGGCTGTTTTCGTTGAGGGAGGAAGGTTCTTGCCAGGCTGTGGAGGTGGGTATGGGAGGGCCGGAACCACAAGGGTGAGGGACACCAAAGCGCCCTAGGGAATGCATCCCTGAGGGCACTCTTGCCAGGGAAGGTCCTCCTCAGAGGCTGCTTTCGTGGAGGGAGGAAGGTTCTTGTCAGGCTGTGGAGGTGGGTATGGGAGGGCTGGAACCACAAGGGTGAGGGACCCCAAAGCGCCCTAGGGAATCCATCCCTGAGGGCACTCTTGCCAGGGGAAGGTCCTCCTCAGAGGCTGCTTTCATGGAGGGAGGCAGGTTCTTGCCAGGCTGTGGAGGTGGGTATGGGAGGGCCGGAACCACAAGGGTGAGGGACCCCAAAGCGCCCTAGGGAATCCATCCCTGAGGGCACTCTTGCCAGGGGAAGGTCCTCCTCAGAGGCTGCTTTCGTGGAGGGAGGCAGGTCCTTGCCAGGCTGTGGAGGTGGGTATGGGAGGGCCGGAACCACAAGGGTGAGGGACCCCAAGGTGCCCTAGGGAATCCATCCCTGAGGGCACTCTTGCCAGGGGAAGGTCCTCCTCAGAGGCTGCTTCCCTTGAAGGAGGCAGGTTTCCTGCCAGACTGGGGAGGGGGGCCTGAGGAGGTCCTGAACCACAAGGGTGAGGGACCCCAAGGCGCCATAGGGAAGCCATCCCTGAGGGCACTCTTGCCAAGGGAAGGTCCTCCTCAGAAGCTGCTTCCCTGGAAGGAGGCAGGTTTCCTGCCAGACTGGGGAGGGGGTCATGAGGAGGGCCGTAACCACAAGGGTGAGGGACCCCAAGGCGCCCTAGGGAATCCATCCCTGAGGGCACTCTTGCCAAGGGAAGGTCCTCCTCAGAAGCTGCTTCCCTGGAAGGAGGCAGGTTTCCTGCCAGACTGGGGAGGGGGTCCTGAGGAGGGCCGTAACCACAAGGGTGAGGGACCCCAAAGCACCCTAGGGAAGCCTTCCCTTGAGAGCACTCTTCCCAGGATAAGGTCCTCCTCAGAGGCTGCTTTCGTGGAGAGAGGAAGGTTCTTGCCAGGCTGTGGAGGTGGGTATGGGAGGGCCGGAACCACAAGGGTGAGGGACCCCAAGGCGTCCTAGGGAATCCATCCCTGAGGGCACTCTTCCCAGGATAAGGTCCTCCTCTGAGGCTGCTTTCGTGGAGAGAGGAAGGTTCTTGCCAGGCTGTGGAGGTGGGTATGGGAGGGCTGGAACCACAAGGGTGAGGGACCCCAAGGTGCCCTAGGGAATCCATCCCTTGAGGGCACTCTTGACAGGGGAAGGTTCTCCTCAGAGACTGCTTTCGTGGAGAGAGGAAGGTTCTTGCCAGGCTGTGGAGGTGGGTATGGGAGGGCCGGAACCACAAGGGTGAGGGACCCCAAGGTGCCCTAGGGAATCCATCCCTTGAGGGCACTCTTGACAGGGGAAGGTCCTCCTCAGAGGCTGCTTTCGTGGAGGGAGGAAGGTTCTTGTCAGGCTGTGGAGGTGGGTATGGGAGGGCTGGAACCACAAGGGTGAGGGACCCCAAAGCGCCCTAGGGAATTCATCCCTGAGGGCACTCTTGCCAGGGGAAGGTCCTCCTCAGAGGCTGCTTTCATGGAGGGAGGCAGGTTCTTGCCAGGCTGTGGAGGTGGGTATGGGAGGGCCGGAACCAAAAGGGTGAGGGACCCCAAAGCGCCCTAGGGAATCCATCCCTGAGGGCACTCTTGCCAGGGGAAGGTCCTCCTCAGAGGCTGCTTTCGTGGAGGGAGGCAGGTCCTTGCCAGGCTGTGGAGTGGGTATGGGAGGGCCGGAACCACAAGGGTGAGGGACCCTAAGGTGCCCTAGGGAATGCATCCCTGAGGGCACTCTTGCCAGGGGAAGGTCCTCCTCAGAGGCTGCTTCCCTGGAAGGAGGCAGGTTTCCCGCCAGACTGGGGAGGGGGGCCTGAGGAGGTCCTGAACCACAAGGGTGAGGGACCCCAAGGCGCCATAGGGAAGCCATCCCTGAGGGCACTCTTGCCAAGGGAAGGTCCTCCTCAGAAGCTGCTTCCCTGGAAGGAGGCAGGTTTCCTGCCAGACTGGGGAGGGGGTCCTGAGGAGGGCCGTAACCACAAGGGTGAGGGACCCCAAGGCGCCCTAGGGAATCCATCCCTGAGGGCATTCTTGCCAAGGGAAGGTCCTCCTCAGAAGCTGCTTCCCTGGAAGGAGGCAGGTTTCCTGCCAGACTGGGGAGGGGGTCCTGAGGAGGGCCGTAACCACAAGGGTGAGGGACCCCAAAGCACCCTAGGGAAGCCTTCCCTTGAGAGCACTCTTCCCAGGATAAGGTCCTCCTCAGAGGCTGCTTTCGTGGAGAGAGGAAGGTTCTTGCCAGGCTGTGGAGGTGGGTATGGGAGGGCCGGAACCACAAGGGTGAGGGACCCCAAGGCGTCCTAGGGAATCCATCCCTGAGGGCACTCTTCCCAGGATAAGGTCCTCCTCTGAGGCTGCTTTCGTGGAGAGAGGAAGGTTCTTGCCAGGCTGTGGAGGTGGGTATGGGAGGGCCGGAACCACAAGGGTGAGGGACCCCAAGGTGCCCTAGGGAATCCATCCCTTGAGGGCACTCTTGACAGGGGAAGGTTCTCCTCAGAGACTGCTTTCCTGGAGGGAGGCAGGTTCTTGCCAGGCTGTGGAGGTGGGTATGGGAGGGCCGGAACCACAAGGTTGAGGGACCCCTAGGCACCCTAGGGAATCCATCCCTGAGGGCACTCTTGCCAGCCAAGGAAAGGACCTCCTCAGAGGCTGCTTTCCTGGAGGGATGGGGTTTCCTGCCAAGAGAGGAAAGCAGCTATGGGAGTGCCTGAACCTTATGGGTGAGGGGGCACCAAAGCGCCCTAGGGAAGCCACCATCCCTTAAAGGCACCCTGTGTATAATGACTGTATACTTCTTTAGACTTCTGTAGTGGCGAGTATGTCAGATTTGAATTAAACCCATGATGATAATGAGATATTTGACGCATTACCATTTTTGTTTAATAATTTCTTTAGTTAATTCAAGTTGGGTCAGCCTTATGGCAACAATGTTCTTTGCCCGAATAGATTCTATAAATCTGGTAAGCTTTTGGAGGGAAACCCAGGCCTGGTGAGGACCTTTGGACTCGCCAAACCTCTTTACTAATTGTACTTTTCAGATCAATATTTTCTGTCAAATGAAATCTCACTTTTTCAGACGTATTATTATTATTATTATTATTATTATTATTATTATTATTATTATTATTATTATTATTATTATTATTATTATTATTATTATTTGTTTCTTTAGATACCGCGTTTATTTCTCAAACTTTGTTGCAAAGTTACTTAAAAACTCAAACCTTGGCTTAAATATTCATAATTCGCTGCAGTAGAAAGATAAATACATGGCTGTTTATTATTAACTACTTAACGACCAATCTAACATATTCAAAGTTAAATTTATTCCTTAGACGAATCATAAAACTTATCATTAAGACACAAGTTGACAGATTTAACACATTTCAACATTCAACATTTCGTAAATAGATAAGAAATTGATGTTTATATCTTTGTTATAGTTTACCCAAGAATATTATTTTCTATATCTAATATTTAATGTTTAGAGAGAACAATCGTATATCATAATATTCACAGACACTTCGCTGAATAAACAAAGCTCAGTATCACTACTGATATTATCATTAAATATCATTACTACTAGTAAAACGAGAATAATAATAATAATAATAATAATAATAATAATAATAATAATAATAATAATAATAACAAAAGCTACGATATCCTAATTCAACGAGAGAGAGAGAGAGAGAGAGAGAGAGAGAGAGAGAGAGAGAGAGAGAGAGAGAGAGTTTAAATTAAGGTGGCCTTATACAGGAACAGGCTCTTCTTACCAGAATCCTTTTCTTCTTTTCGTAGGCTCTTGTTTATGAAGGAAAGCGTCCATCTTCGTTCTTAGACGCACTGAGCTTCCCCCTGTCCCTGTCAGGGAAGGAGTTGCTTTGGGCAATCAGAGGCCTCCACCATACACAGTTTCTATCGCCCTCTCTCTCTGGCTGAAAGCTTAGGCTTTTGGGAAAAGTGTCTTCGTAAACGATCTCCCATTGGCTGGTGGAATGAGAACCGATTTTCAGAAGCCATTTCTATGGAGACCAATCTCCATCGATATTTAACGTATATAAATAAAAAAGTAAATATATGTGTATATATATATATATATATATATATATATATATATATATATATATATATATATATATATATATTATATATATATATATATATATGTATGAATAGTTTATTAAAATATAAGTATATGCATGAGAAAATAAAGGACAGTTGATAGATGAATCACTGTTGAAACGAAAAATTTAATTACAGGGAAAAGGGGGATTAAAAAAATTAATTAAACACAATCTCATATGTATCCCAAATATGTTAACATGTGCATTTCAAGTTACACGTATTGACACAGTTACACACACACACACTCGCATATACAGTATGTATATATACTGTACATATGTGTGTGTATATTATATATATATATATATATATATATATATATATATATATATATATATATATATATATATATATATATATATATATATACACACACACACCCACACACACACACACACACACACACACACACACATATATATATATATATATATATATATATATATATATATATATATATATATATATATATATATATATATATATATATATATATATATATATATATATATATATAAAGTGAACACTTACGCCATCTATCAGCAAAATTTGAACCAAATCCATTAAATTCATTAATCTAATTTGAAAAAGTGAATACTTACGCCATGTATCAGCAAAATTTGGAACTAAATTCATTAATTTGATTAATTTAAGCCAAAAAGTGAACGCACACTCCATCTATCGGCAAAAAAAAAACTATTTTCACTTTCCTGCCGAAATGAAAGGCTATTTTCGCTTTATTTAACCTTACAACGTTCTTTTTCCAGCTTAAATCGTTATAGAGTTGTTCCTTAATAATTGACACTGATTCTGAAAGCATATTTTCTTTAATTTAACGTTTTTTTGGTTCGAAATACTGCGAAAATACACATTTAACTATAGACAATTTAAAATGGTAAGTTTACGCTATTCTCGACAAATTTAACGTTATATCGCCCCCTTCTTTTAGCTTTAATCGTTATTTAGTTGTTCTTTAATCGTTTAATTCTATACTGGAAACAATTTCCTTATACGGCGAAAATACGCCTTTACAAACGTAAAGGAAATTATTAAAGCTCTTTACCACGAAATTTATATATAATTGAGGTACGTTTTCATTATATGAATTCTTTTCAAAATATTATGTATTGGGATAGATACTTACCAGCTGTCTTATTTGCATACAGAGAGATACCGAATGATACCTTGAAATTTTCGCCATTTGAGTTGCTTTATGGAAGAGCTGTGAGGGGCCCATTAAGTATTTTGTATGAACTTTGGACTAATGAGAATTTACAAACTGAAGTAAAAAATAGTTATAAATATGTGTTAGATTTGCGAGATAAGTTAGCTGTGTCTTCTGAACTTGCTATAAAGAATGCAGAAATTAACAGTAATCAGTATAAGAAATATTTTGACAGGTTTGCAAAGCCTAGACGCTTTCAGGTTGGTGATGATGTCCTTCTTTTATTGCCTGATCAGAATAATAAGTTCTTGATGAAATGGTTGGGACCATATAAAGTTGTTGAGTGCCATCAAAATAAAGTTGATTATTGGATAATGATAGGAAATAAAAAGAAGTTGTATCATATAAATTTGTTGAAGAAATATTTTCACAGAGATAGTGAGGGTGTTGAACATGTAAATATTTGCGTTATAGAAGAGGAGGAAATAGACAATCATTGCAAAATTGAAACCTATAGTATAGAGAGTAGTAGCATTCCAAATATAAATGACAAGTTATCAAGTGTTCAACGGCGTACATTACATGAACTTGTTAATGAATATGTAGATGTTCTCTCAGATCAACCTGGATTTGCTAAATATTTTTCTCATGATATCATTTTAACTTCTGATATTCCTGTTCAGCAGAAGCAATATCCAATTCCACATAGTTTAGATGAAGTTTTCAAGGTAGAAGTTGATTACTTATTGAAAATGGGAATTGTTGAGCCTTCTAAATCAGCTTATTGCAGTCCTGTAATTTTTGTCAAGAAGGAAGATAAATCATGGAGACTTTGCATTGATTTTAGGAAGTTGAATGATATTACCTTATTTGATTGTGAACCTATGCCAACAAGAGAAGAAGCATTGCATTGTTTTACTGGTAAGACGGTATTTTCTGAACTAGACTTATGCAAGGGTTATTGGCAAATACCTTTAGAACCACATTGCAAATCATATACAGCGTTCGCTACACATAGAGGTTTAATGCAGTTCACTAGGATGCCGTTTGGTTTAAAAACTGCTTGTTCATCATTTGTTCGTTTAATGCGGATAGTACTTAAAGATTTGCCAAATGTAAGTTGCTATTTTGACAATATTATTGTTCATAGTAGTGATTTTGAAAGTCATTTGATAGATCTGAGGAGAGTTTTTGACAGATTGAGATATCATGGTCTTACAGCAGGCCCAAAGAAATGTTTTCTAGCTTATCCTGAGATTAAATATCTTGGCTTACTTGTAGGTAATAATACATTGAAACCTCTTGAAGCTAGACTAGAAGCCATTCAAGCACTCCCAATGCCTACTATAAAGAAGCAGTTGCGATCTTTTCTCGGAACTATAAGTTTTTACCAGAAGTTCATAAAAGATTTTGGTAGTATTAGAATCCCTTTGAATGAGATGTTAAAGAAGAACAGCAGTAATAAGTTAAAATGGGAGGATAAACAGATTGAAAGTTTTAACAAATTGAAAGCCTGTCTTAGT
Source organism: Macrobrachium rosenbergii (assembly GCA_039081455.1). NCBI lineage: Eukaryota > Metazoa > Arthropoda > Malacostraca > Decapoda > Palaemonidae > Macrobrachium > Macrobrachium rosenbergii. The sequence goes on from JANJGK010004440.1 coordinate 25,808, forward strand.
AAACCACCTATTTTAATACTTCCAGATATGAATAAAAGATTTTTCTTACGAACAGATGCTTCGGACTACGGAATAGGTGCAGTTTTGTTGCAGAAGGTTGATGATATTCCATTACCTGTTGCTTATGCAAGTAGATGGTTGTTGCCTAGAGAACAAAGATATTCTGCAGTAGAACGCGAATGTTTAGCTGTTGTCTGTTCTGTTTCTAAGTTTTACGAATATTTATATGGCGTAGAATTTACTATTCAGACAGATCATCATCCATTATATTATTTAAAGCAAATGAAGAATCAAAATAATCGGTTAATGCGCTGGGCACTAGCACTCCAAGATTTCAGTTATACTATTGAATATATTAAAGGATCTGAGAACGTTGGAGCAGACATGTTGAGCAGGTTAATTCCAGCTAGAGATATGTAGGAAAACTCTGGGTGCTTTGTTGAAATTATCCAAGGTAATTTCTTCTGGAGGGGCAAGTTTGTTAGGATAAGCCCCCATTCTTTTCTTTGTATATATTTGGTTTTGGACTTTAATTGTTAAATTGGCAGTTGTTTCGGGAACATCGCTTTCTTTCAAATAGCCTTGTTGTCCAATATCTAATTGTTGATTAAGTAAACAAAGAGTTCACTTTTGAGCTCTCTCTGCATATTTTTGTCATTCCATCCTCGCCACGCATCCAACCCTCAAACCTTGTTGTTGTTGGTTATTTCTTGTTACAAGGGACACAGTTCAGATAGTGGATTCAGCAACCAAGATCCATGCACAGAGCCAGCCAGTGTTCCATGTATGCAGTAACAGAAACCGCAGTCCTCCAAGCTTATCTGATAACCTTTATATTAACTAGCTACTAAGTTACGTATGCTTTAATAATTCATCAGGTGCCAAATTTCCCTACATATTGTCAATAACATCAACTTATTAAATATTTATGTATTTTATATAAACACATTGTATATTTCACCTAATATCTTTAATGCAGTGTAATTATGAAACTTCTATATGAACCAGTGGCAAATATATCATTAAAATAATTATCTAATATTGCATAAACATCTTTGAGGCACACCTCAATGAGAGGAATTCCTTGACACTAATATTTATCACAATAAAAAATAAAATATATGTAAATAATGGAGGATTTTTCCTAAGTTTCAATTTCACCTTACCCATGACTTCTTGAGGTCCCGTGTGTGCGTTTGTACATATGCAGCCGCAAGCTGCGCATGCCCTTGAATATCACCCACTTAATTAACGATCATTACGTTACATCGTTTTGATGTGATTGGCGAGCGTCATTTGCATGGGCGTTCTGTCGGCACGGAATCTGAAATTATTGGCGCGGCCCGTCAGATCAACCGAGCCGAAACGTTAATTCCTTGTAACTGGGCCTCTTTTTGAATAAGATTGAAATCATCCAATAATAAACCGGTTTTCATTCAGATCTTATTTCAGAACCAATGAAAACAAATCATTTATTTCACTAGCCTAATAATTTCCCGTTATGATTTCAAATTTCACGCACACCTGGTATGCGGCAAAATATTTGTAATTAATTCTTATCATTGGCACATTGGAGGCCGCGTGTAATAAATAGGTGTGAATTTACAAGTATATATATACGAGTGCATCAAGACATTTTTTGAACAACACGACGCAGCCCTATCGTTTTTTAAGAAGCTACGGAATCCTTCCAAGCTCTGTTACATGCCCGAAGTAGTGTTCCAAGCCATGTCTGTACTAAATTTAAGAACAGACAAGAATTTGTGGCGCTGTAACAGTAGCCTACTGCAGTGTTTCTCAACCTAAATCGAAGAAACCAAAGGCTTGTGGATATACCGTCAGTGACTTCAAGGGAACTTTCCTGGAAAGAATTCACTTTCCTCCATGGAAATTAATTTTATTTATATGTGAGTGGCTGTCAAAAACATTTTCGGTAGAGCACATATCCAGAAACTTGGATTTAACGAACGAAACCATTGTTAATTGGAGAAGTTTTTGTTCTGGGGCAACGGAGTATTGCTTGGACAATCAGCCTCCAATTCGTGGGCTTAACGTAATCGTCGAAACTGACGAATCAAAATTCGGCAAGTCTAAGTACGGACGGGGAAGAGAGATCGAAGGTGTATGGATTTTCGGTGGAATTGAGCGAGTTTCTAAAAAATCTTTCTTGGTGCCACTGCTCGATTCCGACAACCAAGAGATAGGTCTCCGCAGGAACGCGGATACCCTCATTCCCATTTTTCAGAAACACATCCTTCCAGGCAAAAGCATATGAGGAAGAAGAAGCTTCACAACCAATGTTACGGGTAGCAATGGAGACACTTCTGTGCAGCTCAACCGTGGCCAAAGGAAAAGTGAGGCTGTGGCTGATGGATATTCCCATCACAAGTTTTCATTCTTGTAAGAACAAAGAAAATTCCACCACAAACCTTCCCTGTTGCTATCTAATGTTAAACCCTTATAATTCTTAAGAGGTGCTTCTAACACCTTTATCTTTACAGTGAGACAATTAAGACTGTCTGTCAGTAGAAAGCTAAGGAGAAGTGCCAATACCTAACTAGAAAGAGGTCAGTCAAAATCAAGAAAGGAAGGCCATCAAGCCAGCCATTACTGAGGGGCCTTTACTCCTCAAGAATATGGATAAGTCTGACAGAGTCAAAGTGTCAGTAGTTATTGTTATCAACCTCTCATTGCATGAAGTAACGCGTAAGTCGAGTACCTACAATAAAAAGGCAGCAGTCAAACATTTCACCTGTATTGGTGTACTGAGGTTAATGTTTAAAACTGTAGAGTTAGAAGCAATCCTATGGCAGTGATGCATCTCATTCTAATTGTGGAGCAACAAATATTCTTCAAGAATTGTTGACTAAAAACACTGCGGAACCTCTATCCAAAACTATTAGTACTAGTATGGCCTCAAATTTACATTATTACTATTACTTTTATTTTATAAAGTACTCAAAAAATCACAAATACAATACAGTGTATATATACATTATCTCAACAGGAACCCAAAAATAAGCTTCATTATGTAAAAGACTACATTCTGTACATACCAGACCATTTGTGCAGTGTTTGATGTTACCAAGACTGCAGTTATAAGAAAAACTTGAAGAATGAGAATGGATTATTAGAGAGAGGTCTGAGAACTGAAAAGGAAAGTGTCTGAGACGGAAACTCTGACAGTACCTACATGGACTAGTGCTCCACATGACTACAACACCACACAAACTCTGATAATCGCTACAAGGTGAAACTCACAACTGACAAGCTCATATGCGTCAGGACATATCCAGTCTTATGTAGACAAGAGGAAACTAATGGGGAATAAAATAAAATAAGTTTGGATATAATCAAAAGATGCAAACAGATCACACTACATGCTTTATGAGTATCCAAAATCCACGTACACAACACGTAATGGCTGGTAAGATTTCATCAAAAATGCCCTTCGGAACGACATACAATATGTGTTAAAGCAACCTTTCCCTGAAAACCTCAATAGAACACTCCCAGAGAAACGTCTCCTTAGAAATAAGTATTATTGTAAGAAAATAAGAGAAAAAAATTACTGCCAAGATATAAAAGGAATTAAAGAGCACTACCAAAGGAACTCCAGACGAGATATCCCGGGTGATGCTGACAGCACCATGAAAAACACTCCCTGTTGCTCATCAATAAGAAACTGAAGGGGATAAAGATTGGCATCCAATACTCACCTTACAAAGTTTACATGTAAGAGCCTTATGGTAACTATCCCTGCAGAACTAATATTTTGATTCATACCCATCGTCACGGCTGTCTTCATGTACCTAAATAAAGCAAAAAGACGTTGTAGTTACTATAAAATATTTGTTTCCTGGCTAGCAGGAAGCAATGGTCTAGATTTGAGATACAGTACTTTACTTTAACTGCCTAAAGATCACTATCTAGCACAATTTGAAAGAACATGATGGGTGGAATTTGCCTCAGTTGCTGCAATTAGTACCCTAAAAAACCCTTTGAGACAGGTACAGTACTGTGTGTTTCTTCTCAAATGTAAACGCTTTTTTCAAAACACCAATAAATATTCTGTGTTTGGGTAAAGTGATCACTCACATCTTAAAAAAGAAAGGGAAAAGCAAGGTTAGCAGAAATTTATTTATGTCCCTGAAAAAGCAGAAAGTTCACAAGAAAAAAAGAGTGTGAAAAGAATTCATGATCAGTGCAACACAATAAACAGAGAAGCTAGCGTAAACACATTAGTGATGATTGTCTTAGAAATCAAGAGGGGTACCAGAAAGACTCACTGACCAAGTAACAGTGCTGTGACACAAGATCTAGGGAGCAGACAGTGGTAGGAATATCAAAAGAATCTGATGAATCAATACAAGAGTGCACAAGAGCAGATTCCTGGAACTGATGTCTGTAGCAGGTGGCCTAGTGTTAACAAGAGAAGCAGAAGAAGAAGAGGTTATTGTAAGCAAACCAAAGCTCACAGTGACTGGAAGGGCAGCAGAGCAAAAAGTGTGATCAGGAAAGAGATACCGTATATGAGTAACTCAGTACTTACTGTACTCTGCATATACAGTATTATACAGTACTTTCATTTTAGGTGTGTCTTGCTGGTTGCTGGCTGGTTTTCAGGTTTATCTAAAAAGATAATTCAAGTCTCAAATTATACCTCATGATACGGATGAATCCTCATATAACATGGTAAAATTTTTAACTGGCATATATTGATGCCATACTACTGTATTAACCAAGCTCAACTACACAAAAACGATGGTAAAACTGATGTCAAAATCGTTCTGGGAAAATATATGGATTAAATGGCACTAGAATTTGTAATATACTGCACTATGTATGGATAACCAACTCATTCACATACCCAAAGAGATTTAATCTTAAGTTGGCCTACCTACAGTTCTGGACATTTTGTTTTCTTGAAAACTTTAAAGTGTGTCCTGCTTAAAGTCAAGTTATGCTCATCTCAAAGATTCACACTGAATGTTGCCCAGTTTAATATTCCTTCTTATACGTAAGAAGGAATATTCAACTAATTTAAAAAGTTCACAGCAGGTGCTGATGCATTTCTATTTACTTTTCCTGTACTGGGCTGCTTTCCCACTGGAGTTCTTAGGCTTGTAGCATAATAATAATAATAATAATAATAATAATAATAATAATAATAATAATAATAATAATAATAATAATAATAATAATAATAATAATAATTTCCCATTTATGACATCCACAGCATTACAGCAATATCAATAGTCTCCTCACAGCAATATGGAACTAGATTCAGGTTTGGGAGTCAACATAACTGCCATTTACTGTACTGCATTAGATGCCTTGCATATAATCCAGGTTGACTAATTAAAAAAAATATGCCTTTGTAAAGCTCCCCTTCTACTCATGATTATGTGTAAAAAAAAAATCAATATGGTACTTCATACACTTTAAAATTCAGTATTAATTTTTTAGTTTAATTCTTAATGTAAAATTCAATACGTAAATAAAACAAAAATTCAAAAGTAATTTCTCTTTCATAAACATAAACCTCTCATTTTGCTTACAATGATGCAGCAAGACCCAGCGGCATCAAGTAACCAAACCTCCAATAAGGTTTCTCTGTAATATTTAATCAAATATCTGTTGGATAATAATCCTAATCTGGACTTGCATAAAGCACAACAAACTTTACAGTAAGACCAGAATAACTTCCAAATGCACAGAATTCTCAGGGACAGAGGCGGAGGAAGTAACCTGCAAGACTGGCTGGACCTTAAAAAATTCTCCTTCCCCCTAACTAGAGAATTCACTTCGTCCAAGCTCATACCTGCAGCAAGCTGTGACCAAAGAAATCCAAAGGAAGGTCTGGGTTCCCGTTGAGAACGCATGTGCCTTTCAATCTCAGAAAAGGTATCTGCAGAAGTAGCGGACGTCTCCCTATCTTGAGGCCATTCTGTTCATGAATGAGCCTAATGACCTCCTGAAGACTATTGCTGCACCCCTCTGGTGCGGTAATTATCAATTTACGTGGAAACTTGGTGCTGTCTTTAGTACCAGCCCCTTGGGGATGAATGTTAAAACATAAAAAGAGATTGTAAGTATCATAAACACAAACAAAAGGCATTAAACATAAAGAAAAACTTAAGCAATGGAAGTAACTATTACGTCTTCCTTAACTCTACCTGGAAAGGTTTGTTTACGTTTGGGGAAAAGTGATAACGAGCCTAAAATAAAAGCAAAAAATAAAAACATTCACAAAAATTAATAACATTATTATTTCTTTAAAATATTAATTAAAATGTATTTATTTAATATATTCAAATGAATATATCAGCCATGGGAGCTATTTAACGGTTATGTAACATTTTGGTGATTGACGCAAAATAAAAAAAATATATAATATAAAATTAAATTTCTTATCTCCACACTATTCAATTAAATGATTTTATGTTTGATTTTATTATTCAAAACATCTATTAATCAACATATCTATTAAATGATTACATACATTACAATGTGGTCATTAATTTTAGGCTCGTGTTCTCCATAAAATCGACTCGTAGGGGCGGGGGGGGGGGGTGGGGGGCAGCGAAGCTGCAGGCACCTCTTCTTCTTTCCCACCGTTAGTTATCCCTACTAGGTTAAGGGGTTGGTTGCCTGATGCGCCTTCTCCTCCACTGCCTTCTTCTATCAAAGGCATCCTCCTCCACCAAACCTCTTCTCTCTCTCCATATCTTCCTTCGCTTTATCTCGCCATTTAATTCTCTGTTTCCCTCTCGATCTTCTTCCTCTAACAGGTTCTTCCCAAGCCCTCTTCACTCCCTCCTCGTCATCCATCCTTAACACATGCCCATACCATCTCAATCGTGACTCTCTTATCACCTCTGTTATCTTTACTAAGCTGCTCTTCTTCTTATTTCATCATTTTCCAATCTCTCAGGCAACGATATTCCCATAATCCACCTCAGCATTGTCATCTCTGTTCTCTCAAGCTTTATTTCCTCTTTTCTTCTTAGAGCCCATGCTATAGATCTTGACTTTTAGCTTGATTGGCATTTTCTTATCACATAACTCTAGCTACATCTCTCCACTTCCCCCACACTGCTTTTATCCTACTGTCCACTTCAGCCTCACATCCTCCCTCTTGGCTTAAAGTAGATCCTAAGTGTTTAAACTTTTCCGTCTGTTTTATAATGGAGCCTCTTCTTTCTTGTATTACTATTCTGTCTCTATCTTCCCTACTGCTCACTAAAACCTCTGTTTTATTCACTTTCACCCTTAAGCCACCCCTCTCTAAAGACTCCTGCCATTCTCCAATCCTTCTCTGTACGTCCTCATCTTCACCAGTAATCACCAGATCATCAGCGTACAACAACTCCCACACCATTTCATTCCCGATCTCTTCACTCAACGCATTCATGACCAGCACAAACAAAAATGGGCTTAATGCTGACCCCTGGTGTAACCCAACACTAACTTCAAAGTTCTCTGTTTCCCCAACTGCTGTTATGACTTTTGTGCTCATTCTCTGATATATCATCTCGACCAGCCTAACCAACTTTTCTGGGGCTTTCCTCTTCCTCAAACACCAAAACATCACTTCTCTTGGGATTCCACAGTTACTGGCAGTGGACCTAGCCTTTGACTAAAATGTAAGACTGTAAGGCAGCATCTTCCACAGTTAGTGACAGTGGACCTAGCCTTTGGCTAAAAAGTAAGACTGCAAGGCAGCAGTTTCCACAGTTATTGGCAGAGGACCTAGCCTTTTACCAAAAAGTAAGACTGCAAGGCAGCATCTTCCACAGTTAGTGACAGTGGACCTAGCCTTTGACTAAAAAGTAAGACTGTAAGGCAGCAGCTTCCACAGTTATTGGCAGAGGACCTAGCCTTTGACTAAAAAGTAAGACTGCAAGGCAGCAGCTTCCACAATTATTGGCAGTGGACCTAGCCTTTGACTAAAAAGTAAGACTGTAAGGCAGCAGCTTCCACAGTTATTGGCAGTGGACCTAGCCTTTGACTAAAACGTAAGTCTGCAAGGCAGCAGCTGCCACAGTTATTGGTTGTGGACCTAGCCTTTAACTAAAAAGTAAGACTGTAAGGCAGCAGCTTTCACAGTTACTGGCTGTGGACCTAGCCTTTGACTAAAAAGTAAGACTGTAAGACAGCAGCTTCCGCAGTTACTGGCTGTGGGCCTAGCCTTTGACTAAAAAGTAAGACTGCAAGGAAGCAGCTTCCACAGTTATTGGCTGTGGGTCTAGACTTTGAATAAAAAGTAAGACTGCAAGGCAACAGCTTCCACAGTTATTGGCTGTGGGCCTAGCCTTTGACTAAAAAGTAAGACTGCAAGGCAGCAGCTTCTACAGTTATTGGTTATGGACCTAGCCTTTGACTAAAAAGTAAGCCTGCAAGGCAGCAGCTTCCACAGTTATTGGCTGTGGGTCTAACCTTTGAATAAAAAGTAAGACTGCAAGGCAGCAGCTTCTACAGTTATTGGCTGTGGGTCTAGACTTTGACTAAAAAGTAAGACTGCAAGGAAGCAGCTTCCACAGTTATTGGCTGTGGGTCTAGACTTTGAATAAAAAGTAAGACTGCAAGGCAACAGCTTCCACAGTTATTGGCTGTGGGCCTAGCCTTTGACTAAAAAGTAAGACTGTAAGGCAGCAGCTTCTACAGTTATTGGTTATGGACCTAGCCTTTGACTAAAAAGTAAGACTGCATGGCAGCAGCTTCCACAGTTATTGGCTGTGGGCCTAGCCTTTGACTAAAAAGTAAGACTGTAAGGCAGCAGCTTCCACAGTTATTGGTTGTGGACCTAGCCTTTGACTAAAAAGTAAGACTGCAAGGCAGCAGCTTCCACAGTTATTGGCTGTGGACCTAGCCTTTGACTAAAAAGTAAGACTGTAAGGCAGTAGCTTCTACAGTTATTGGTTGTGGCCCTAGCCTTTGACTAAAAAGTAAGACTGTAAGGCAGCAGCTTCCACAGTTATTGGCTGTGTACCTAGCCTTTGACTAAAAAGTAAGACTGTAAGGCAGCAGCTTCCACAATTATTGGCAGAGGAACTAGCCTTTGACTAGAAAGTAAGACTGCAAGGCAGCAGCTTCCACAGTTATTGGCAGTGGACCTAGCCTTTGACTAAAAAGTAAGACTGTAAGGCAGCAGCTTCCACAGTTACTGGCTGTGGGCCTAGCCTTTGACTAAAAAGTAAGACTGTAAGGCAGCAGCTTCCACAGTTACTGGCTGTGGGCCTAGCCTTTGACTAGAAAGTAAGACTGCAAGGCAGCAGCTTCCACAGTTATTGGTTGTGGACCTAGCCTTTGACTAAAAAGTAAGACTGTAAGGCAGCAGCTTCTACAGTTATTGGCTGTGGACCTAGCCTTTGACTAAAAAGTAAGACTGTAAGGCAGCAGCTTCCACAGTTATTGGCAGTGGACCTAGCCTTTGACTAAAAAGTAAGACTGTAAGGCAGCAGCTTCCACAGTTATTGGTTGTGGCCCTAGCCTTTGACTAAAAAGTAAGACTGCAAGGCAGCAGCTTCTACAGTTATTGGCTGTGGACCTAGCCTTTGACTAAAAAGTAAGACTGTAAGGCAGCAGCTTCCACAGTTATTGGCAGAGGATTTAGCCTTTGACTAAAACGTAAGACTGCAAGGCAGCAGCTTCCACAGTTATTGGCTGTGTACCTAGCCTTTGAATAAAAAGTAAGACTGTAAGGCAGCAGCTTCCACAATTATTGGCAGAGGACCTAGCCTTTGACTAAAAAGTAAGACTGTAAGGCAGCAGCTTCCACAATTATTGGCAGAGGACCTAGCCTTTGACTAAAAAGTAAGACTGCAAGGCAGCAGCTTCCACAGTTACTGGCTGTGGGCCTAGCCTTTGACTAAAAAGTAAGACTGCAAGGCAACAGCTTCCACAGTTATTGGTTGTGGACCTAGCCTTTTACCAAAAAGTAAGACTGCAAGGCAGCAGCTTCCACAGTTATTGGCTGTGTACCTAGCCTTTGACTAAAAAGTAAGACTGTAAGGCAGCAGCTTCCACAGTTATTGGCTGTGGGCCTAGCATTTGACTAAAAAGTAAGACTGTAAGGTAGTAGCTTCTACAGTTATTGGCTGTGGGCCTAGCCTTTTACCAATAAGTAAGACTGCAAGGCAGCAGCTTCCACAGTTATTGGTTGTGGGCCTAGCCTTTGACTGAAAAGTAAGACTGTAAGGTAGCAGCTTCTACAGTTATTGGTTGTGGGCCTAGCCTTTGACTGAAAAGTAAGACTGTACGGTAGTAGCTTCTACAGTTATTGGCTGTGGGCCTAGCCTTTTACCAAGAAGTAAGACTGCAAGGCAGCAGCTTCCACAGTTATTGGTTGTGGGCCTAGCCTTTGACTGAAAAGTAAGACTGTAAGGTAGCAGCTTCTACAGTTATTGGTTGTGGACCTAGCCTTTGACTAAAAAGTAAGACTGCAAGGCAGCAGCTTCCACAGTTATTGGCAGAGGACCTAGCCTTTGACTAAAAAGTAAGACTGCAAGGCAGCAGCTTCCACAGTTATTGGCAGAGGACCTAGCCTTTGACTAAAAAGTAAGACTGCAAGGCAGCAGCTTCCACAGTTATTGGCAGAGGACCTAGCCTTTTACCAAAAAGTAAGACTCTAAGGCAGAAGCTTCCACAGTTATTGGTTGTGGACCTAGCCTTTTACCAAAAAGTAAGACTCTAAGGCAGAAGCTTCTACAGTTATTGGCTGTGGACCTAGCCTTTGACTAAAAAGTAAGACTGTAAGGCAGCAGCTTCTACAGTTATTGGCTGTGGACCTAGCCTTTGACTAAAAAGTAAGACTGCAAGGCAGCAGCTTCTACAGTTATTGGCTGTGGACCTAGCCTTTGACTAAAAAGTAAGACTGCAAGGCAGCAGCTTCTACAGTTATTGGCTGTGGACCTAGCCTTTGACTAAAAAGTAAGACTGTAAGGCAGCAGCTTCCACAGTTATTGGCAGAGGATTTAGCCTTTGACTAAAAAGTAAGACTGCAAGGCAGCAGCTTCTACAGTTATTGGCTGTGGACCTAGCCTTTGACTAAAAAGTAAGACTGCAAGGCAGCAGCTTCTACAGTTATTGGTTGTGGACCTAGCCTTTTACCAAAAAGTAAGACTCTAAGGCAGAAGCTTCTACAGTTATTGGCTGTGGACCTAGCCTTTGACTAAAAAGTAAGACTGCAAGGCAGCAGCTTCTACAGTTATTGGCTGTGGACCTAGCCTTTGACTAAAAAGTAAGACTGCAAGGCAGCAGCTTCTACAGTTATTGGCTGTGGACCTAGCCTTTGACTAAAAAGTAAGACTGCAAGGCAGCAGCTTCTACAGTTATTGGCTGTGGACCTAGCCTTTGACTAAAAAGTAAGACTGTAAGGCAGCAGCTTCCACAGTTATTGGCAGAGGATTTAGCCTTTGACTAAAAAGTAAGACTGCAAGGCAGCAGCTTCTACAGTTATTGGCTGTGGACCTAGCCTTTGACTAAAAAGTAAGACTGTAAGGCAGCAGCTTCCACAGTTATTGGCAGAGGATTTAGCCTTTGACTAAAAAGTAAGACTGCAAGGCAGCAGCTTCTACAGTTATTGGTTGTGGACCTAGCCTTTGACTAAAAAGTAAGACTCTAAGGCAGAAGCTTCCACAGTTATTGGTTGTGGACCTAGCCTTTTACCAAAAAGTAAGACTCTAAGGCAGAAGCTTCCACAGTTATTGGTTGTGGACCTAGCCTTTTACCAAAAAGTAAGACTCTAAGGCAGAAGCTTCCACAGTTATTGGTTGTGGACCTAGCCTTTTACCAAAAAGTAAGACTCTAAGGCAGAAGCTTCTACAGTTATTGGTTGTGGACCTAGCCTTTTACCAAAAAGTAAGACTCTAAGGCAGAAGCTTCTACAGTTATTGGTTGTGGACCTAGCCTTTTACCAAAAAGTAAGACTCTAAGGCAGAAGCTTCCACAGTTATTGGTTGTGGACCTAGCCTTTTACCAAAAAGTAAGACTCTAAGGCAGAAGCTTCCACAGTTATTGGCTCTGGACCTAGCCTTTTACCAAAAAGTAAGACTCTAAGGCAGAAGCTTCCACAGTTATTGGTTGTGGACCTAGCCTTTGACTAAAAAGTAAGACTCTAAGGCAGAAGCTTCCACAGTTATTGGTTGTGGACCTAGCCTTTTACCAAAAAGTAAGACTCTAAGGCAGAAGCTTCCACAGTTATTGGTTGTGGACCTAGCCTTTTACCAAAAAGTAAGACTCTAAGGCAGAAGCTTCCACAGTTATTGGTTGTGGACCTAGCCTTTTACCAAAAAGTAAGACTCTAAGGCAGAAGCTTCCTCAGTTATTGGCTGTGGACCTAGCCTTTTACCAAAAAGTAAGACTCTAAGGCAGAAGCTTCCACAGTTATTGGTTGTGGACCTAGCCTTTGACTAAAAAGTAAGACTGCAAGGCAGCAGCTTCCACAGTTATTGGCAGAGGATTTAGCCTTTGACTAAAAAGTAAGACTGCAAGGCAGCAGCTTCTACAGTATTTGGCTGTGGACCTAGCCTTTGACTAAAAAGTAAGACTGCAAGGCAGCAGCTTCTACAGTTATTGGCTGTGGACCTAGCCTTTGACTAAAAAGTAAGACTGTAAGGCAGCAGCTTCCACAGTTATTGGCAGAGGATTTAGCCTTTGACTAAAAAGTAAGACTGCAAGGCAGCAGCTTCTACAGTTATTGGTTGTGGACCTAGCCTTTGACTAAAACGTAAGACTGCAAGGCAGCAGCTTCCACAGTTATTGGCTGTGGACCTAGCCTTTGACTAAAAAGTAAGACTGCAAGGCAGGAGCTTCCATAGTTATTGGATGTGGGCCTAGCCTTTGACTAAAAAGTAAGACTGCAAGGCAGCAGCTTCCACAGTTATTGGCTGTGGACCTAGCCTTTGACTAAAAAGTAAGACTGCAAGGCAGGAGCTTCCATAGTTATTGGATGTGGGCCTAGCCTTTGACTAAAAAGTAAGACTGCAAGGCAGGAGCTTCCATAGTTATTGGTTGTGGACCTAGCCTTTTACCAAAAAGTAAGACTCTAAGGCAGAAGCTTCCACAGTTATTGGTTGTGGACCTAGCCTTTTACCAAAAAGTAAGACTCTAAGGCAGAAGCTTCCACAGTTATTGGTTGTGGACCTAGCCTTTTACCAAAAAGTAAGACTCTAAGGCAGAAGCTTCCACAGTTATTGGCTCTGGACCTAGCCTTTTACCAAAAAGTAAGACTCTAAGGCAGAAGCTTCCACAGTTATTGGTTGTGGACCTAGCCTTTTACCAAAAAGTAAGACTCTAAGGCAGAAGCTTCCACAGTTATTGGTTGTGGACCTAGCCTTTGACTAAAAAGTAAGACTCTAAGGCAGAAGCTTCCACAGTTATTGGTTGTGGACCTAGCCTTTTACCAAAAAGTAAGACTCTAAGGCAGAAGCTTCCACAGTTATTGGTTGTGGACCTAGCCTTTTACCAAAAAGTAAGACTCTAAGGCAGAAGCTTCCACAGTTATTGGTTGTGGACCTAGCCTTTTACCAAAAAGTAAGACTCTAAGGCAGAAGCTTCCACAGTTATTGGTTGTGGACCTAGCCTTTTACCAAAAAGTAAGACTCTAAGGCAGAAGCTTCCACAGTTATTGGTTGTGGACCTAGCCTTTTATTAAAAAGTAAGACTGTAAGGCAGCAGCTTCTACAGTTATTGGTTGTGGACCTAGCCTTTGACTAAAAAGTAAGACTGCAAGGCAGCAGCTTCTACAGTTATTGGTTGTGGACCTAGCCTTTGACTAAAAAGTAAGACTGTAAGGCAGCAGCTTCTACAGTTATTGGCTGTGGACCTAGCCTTTGAATAAAAAGTAAGACTGTAAGGCAGCAGCTTCCACAGTTATTGGCAGAGGATTTAGCCTTTGACTAAAAAGTAAGACTGCAAGGCAGGAGCTTCCATAGTTATTGGATTTGGGCCTAGCCTTTGACTAAAAAGTAAGACTGTAAGGCAGCAGCTTCCACAGTTATTGGCAGAGAACCTAGCCTTTGACTAAAAAGTAAGACTCTAGGGCAGCAGCTTCCACAGTTACTGGCTGTGGGCCTAGCCTTTGACTAAAAAAAGTAAGACTGCAAGGCAGCAGCTTCCATAATTATTGGCTGTGGTCCTAGCCTTTGACTGAAAAGTAAGACTGTAAGGCAGCAGCTTCCATAGTTATTGTCAGTGGACCTAGCCTTTGACTAAAAAGTAAGACTGCAAGGCAGCAGCTTCCACAGTTATTTCGCTATGGGCCTAGCCTTTGACTAAAAAGTAAGACTGTAAGGCAGCAGCTTCCACAGTTACTGTTAGTGGACGTAGCCTTTGACTAAAAAGTAAGACTGCAAGGCAGCAGCTTCCATAGTTATTGGCTGTGGACATAGCCTTTGACTGAAAAGTAAGACTGTAAGGCAGCAGCTTCCACAGTTATTGGCTGTGGGCCAAGCCTTTGACTAAAAAGTAAGACTGTAAGGCAGCAGCTGTCCTTTTAATCGCCTTTTACGACACGCAGGACCTACGGTGGTAGTATTCTTACACCCCTACCACAAGGTAGGAAGCCATGGGCACCTACTGGCACTTAAAGTAACTAAACAAACAAACAAAAAACAAATAGAGACTAACTAACAACTTTGCATGTTTATACAAACATCTACCCTTTGATTTTACCTAAATAACGACAAATTTTAACGATTAAATATAGGAGATAGATTAAGAAAGGATTCTTTTTCTTCTTTTGCTCTAAAGATTATTCTTCGTTTTGGCAAATTATTCTAAAATAAATCGATTTTAAAATCATTAAAAAGCAACTGTTGAGCTTCAGGCAGTTTACACCATATAGTATCTTTTGCCTAAGCTTTAAAATAGCTGGTAAAAATATTTATTTTATGATATTTAATGATGTTTAAGAATATTAATCACAAATATTCAATTATATCAAAAGCTACAGTAATGGAGGTAAAAAAAAACAAGAAATCCTAAAGGTATTTTCCTTTCAAAGTTTGGCAAAACAAAGTCATGCGATCTTTGAAACTTGACAAAAAATTCAAAGTAAAACACTAAATCATATTTCAAAAGTCAATAAATATACAATTTATGAGCACAAAATTAAATAAAATTAATGTTAATACATTTTATATCTTAAGAATTTATATATAACCACAAAATCAAGACATTTCTGCCAGGTTTTGTCGAGTCATTTTGTAAAACATTTCCAAGCCGTCATCGAATGGGAAGCTGGACTAAAACAGAACTGAATTCGTCATGTTGGAAAATGTATTCAATTTGGGATGAAATTGGTATTAAATCTCTATTGATTCATATTTTAAGTCATATAAATGAGTCATAACTACTTCATATAAAAGATTTACTCTGAATAATGGATTTTAGTGTAGTTGGCAGTATTTTGCAGTTATGTAGAATGTTATCCTTGACGTAAAGTTTAATTTGTAAGACATCTCTCTGTTTAATATGAAATGTGAAATATGAAACTATCTAAGGCTCATTAACTATGAAGGGTAATTAGTTTAAATTACGAAAATTGTTTATTATAAAATATATAAGTAAAATAACTAATAGCAACTTAACAGTTCTCATAAATTAAAGGCTTTTGATATATGATAATTTAATCACAAAATCCCTTAGTCTAATCCATGTTAAATCTAAAATAAGCAAGAGTTCCTATATTTATATGAATAGAATATATATTTAATAGATGTCCGAAATTTCATCTCAGTGTCTTAGTTTTATTTTCAGTTCGTTTACCTTGAAAATATTTGTGTGCTGTGTGTCTGTCGTCTGCTGCTGGGGGGAATCTTTAGAAAAGGACTATTGTCTTTTATGCTTAAAACCCCTTCAAATATTGTATATCTTTTATTTCGAAAAGATTTTTATATAGGAATATACGCCTAGATACTAACTGCATAACAAATAAAACCGTATTTTATTGTAAAATAAGTAATTCTAAAGGATTCCTGATCACACTGTTTTGGTAACTAAGAAGGCCGACGAATTTCTGAAGGGATCGAACTGTAATTTTATTAAGATTGATTTATAGTGAAGTGGAAGTGGAGAAAAATGAAGTGGAAAAATAAAGTGGAAGGAGAAAATGAACAGGAAAAACTTGAAATGAAGTGAAATTGAGAGAGAGAGAGAGAGAGAGAGAGAGAGAGAGAGAGAGAGAGAGAGAGAGAGAGAGAGAGAGAGAGGACGCTGCTCGAAACGTCCCAACCAGACAGACGAGTGCATATGATATTAAAGACGTCTATCTTACGATTTTTCGTAAGATCTTCGACCAAATGTGCATTTGGTTGTCACCAGCATCATAGTATCTTATTCCCCAAAGATTCAAAGTTGCTCATTCTACTTATGATGAAGTTCCCTGGAATTTCGACCAAGAGTGGTTATCCAGACCAGGCATCTAAAGCATTATCTTACTTCAAGATTCAAAAAGTCGGCTACCTTCGCATTTTGTCTTTCATTTTACGATTCTTACAAAGTTTACACCATTAGGTTACGGTACTTTAAAATGTAATATCTGTCAATTTCCTTTAATTAACAGATGCCATAAGGTAACACTGGTTAGCATAACATATGCTATGTATTGGCAACACCTGTCTCTCACTCTCTCTCTCTCTCTCTCTCTCTCTCTATAACACCTTTCAATTTCTGTCTTTCTCCAGTGAATTCACTGTGACATTGAAATCACTGTGATGTTGAATTCACTGTGGTATTGAATTCACAATGACATTGAATTCACTGTGATATTGAATTTACAATGACATTGAATTCACTGTGATACTGAATTAACGTAATATTAGTTTGGTTTAAACTTTGTAAAAGTCGTAACAATAAAATGAAAATAGACCCCTAATCACCACTGTTGTCTATATCAGAGAATTCTCGCCTTTATTTCCTTAGCTATAAGGTTGACATTACCATCCTCAGTTCCAATTCGTTGGCCGTTATGACTCATTCGGTCGCTAAGATTCTCTCTCTCTCTCTCTCTCTCTTTCCACCTTTTACTATCTCTCTTCTCTCTCTCTCTCTCTCTCTCTCTCTCTCTCTCTCTCTCTCTCTCTCTCTCTGAAAGCGATGAGGAGGGGCCCTCCTTGGGTGTGAGGGGAGGGGGGTGCGGCTCCAGACAACCAATATACACCCCCAGGGAAGCAAATTTGAAACGTGTAAAGGACATGTCAATATACATCGACGTACAAGACAAAAATGCTACTATGGACACAAAATTAAGATAATGTCCAAGACGATACCCATTTATAACATCTGATATGGATGGGACAGACGAAGGCACAGAGAGAGAGAGAGAGAGAGAGAGAGAGAGAGAGAGAGAGAGAGAGAGAGAGAGAGAGAAAGAGAAATGGACGGAAGACAGTGTGATTCCCTGGTCGTGAAATCACAGCAAAGATCCTCGTAGGCCTATGCTGATCTATTTAATCGCTCTTTAAAACTATCTATCGGAAATAAAGTCTTTACATGATCACATTTTCATTCACGGAGGAGGTAACTTTGGTAATATGCCTTGTGACATCTTTCAGTCAACGATAAACAACCTAAACTCAGAAAGACTTGATACAGGAGGAAGCCTACATACGAACACACACACACACACACACACACACATAGGCACCTGAACTCCCCCAGCCCAACATCCAGCAACGAATATTAACAGACACACCGGAAGAAGGTAGGTCACTTTAAACCTCAATTTGCATTTATTAGTTTTCACAGTTTTGTCACTTAACCCAGAAATGACTCGGGGAGAGAGAGAGAGAGAGAGAGAGAGAGAGAGAGAGAGAGAGAGAGAGAGAGAGAGAGAGAGAGAGAGAGGACGCTACTTGAAGAGTCTCAACCAGACCAGACGGACGAGTACAAATAATATCAAGGGCGTTTATCTGACGTTTTCCAATAACATTTTCGACCGAATGGGCATTTGGTTGTCACCAGAATCATAGTATCTTATTCCCCAACGAATCCAAGTTGCTCATTCCACTGGTGTATTCCCGGGAATTTCGACCAAGAGTGATTATCCAGACTAGGCTTATATAGCATTATCTTGCTCCAAGATTCAAAAACTTGCTCAGTGACCACATGAGGGTCTGTTGCAAGCAAATGGAAAATAGAAGATATACAGTATAAAAAAAAAAATGAGGCATCATAAAGGAAGCAGGCATCGAATGGAAAAAGACTTCGACCATGTCACAACAAACGGCAGGGCAGTTGGGTCTGCCCCAATCTTTATATATACGTCTTTCTCCGCTTCGTTTTCAACATACCTTTTTTCAGCCTCCTTCCTCTTCCCCCTCCCCCCCCCAACGCCCGGCCCCATCATGCTAACACAGCCGAGAGAGAAAGGGAGTTGGATTTAAAAAAAAAAAAAAAAATAGTAGTTTACGTCATAATAGCCTACTTTGTTTTGTAAGATGATATCTTCATCTTTCTGTCAAGGGAAGCAATGAGGCGGGGGTGGAGGTATGGGTAGAGAGAGAGAGAGAGAGAGAGAGAGAGAGAGAGAGAGAGAGAGAGAGACCTTAACACCAAAAAACTCTACAGTCTCTGGATTAATGGAGCCTTATGATAATATAAATAGCTTTCAGGTGAACGTCAGAGCGCTGAGACAGACGAACGTTTTTGGACTGAAACCTTTAAAAGTCGAACGTTTGAATTTGAGATGAACCTTAACTGTTTCCTCCCTCCCGGTCAGCCCGTGGGGGGCGGGGGGGGGGCGATACCAGGTGTTTGTTAACCTTTGTTCTTTACTTTTCGTGTTCCAAACCAGTAAGAGAGAGAGAGAGAGAGAGAGAGAGAGAGAGAGAGAGAGAGAGAGAGAGAGAAGTGAAAGATGAAGCATCGGAATCGGATAAAAGGATGAAGGGAATTCTGATAAAGGAAGGAAAGTGGATAATTCGGAAAGACAGAGTAAATTCAGGCATACTGTGTTGGCACTGGACGATTCAAGTACTTATTGTAACCTCTCCCTCCCTCTCTCTCTCTCTCTCTCTCTCTCTCTCCCTGGAAGCGATGCGGCCGAGGTAGGGGTAATGTTGGATTTGGTATTGGTGTTGTGTTTTTTTTTTTTTTGGGGGGGGGCGCTCCATACAACCAGTACGTACCCCCAAGGAAGCAAAATTGAAATATAGGCCTAAAGGCGTATATAGATTGATAACGAAACAAAGTTTTGTGGGCTAAGGCGTCACTGTAGTCCTGAGTTCTTGTCCTTCGCTGGTTCGAGCCCACGGGACGACGAACTTATTATCAAGTAAAAAATTCCCCTTCGGTAACATATATGAAAAAATATTATTTCCGAGGTAGAGCGAATTGGATATTAAAGGACGTTTGTAGCTTAATGCTTGTATATGAATCACAGTGATGTGATAAAATTTCATTTATATATATATATATATATATATATATATATATATATATATATATATATATATATATATATATATATATATATATATATATATATATATATATATATATATATAGTCATAAACTGGCCTTCGCCTTGGTGAGAAATTTACTCAAAACTGTAATTGATGCTGCCACAAAACCAAGGAAGTCCAGTTTATGAGCAAGGGAATAAGTTATGTGAAAACTTACCTTAGACTTTTCCTGGATTTACAATTTAAGGTGGAAGGTCGCCATATTGGAATTAGAATTCTTTTACAAATTTACAGGGATTTATTTACAGAGACTTAGCAAATAACCAATGAGATAACAAACAGCATGATAACTAGGGGGGCAAACTCATAAATAGGACACATGGAATAAGACTGCAAAGATTGGTAACAATCAAGTTGATTAAAAATGGGGCCAATGTGCAACACAATCAGTCCAATGAAAAATAATAACGTTTAGTCTTGCCCTGATTACATGAAATAGTCTCAGGTAATGCAAATGATGGAACTCCAGGATGGGAGAATAATTCATATGAACCTTTGGGCCACAACGGAAATTGGTAATGACTGCGACCAGGAATTATTTGGGTGGCAGGTGGGGTACTGGAGCACGGAATTGCGATCGTGCCACGTGTCTCCCCTATTTCAGACGAATATTTGAGCTCCGAAATACCACATCTCGGGCGTACGATCGTGAACTTGGGCCGCCACCGAGGCAGACATACTATCAGGACAGTCACTGGAAGGGGTCTGCTGGCTTGCTGGTTCGATCGGCGTCGGAGCCATAGGTCCCAAACCTGAAAGCGAATTCTTTGCCAGTAAACAGGTCAAAGGAATAGCAGTCTTAAAGATAATGAGCCTGAGGTTTAAGGTGCTAGCTCCCCCCACCCCCCCGAGTGGTTTTATGCCCTAACGTCTATTTCCTCCCTAAGCCTACTTTGAAAACATGACCCCAAAGGGGGGGGGGGGAATCTAGGTGTGTTCTGGTAGCAGAGGGGTTTTTAAGAGGGAGTCCCATTGTCTACCCTGCCTGGGCATTTCCTGTAGGCCGCGGAGACATGCATTCTCTGTCCATATGAGTTAAAAACAACTAAGTTCCGCCATATTGGCGCCAGCTATAAGCTAACTGAAATGATACTTCCCCCTATAAGTTAGCTAGATAGCAGCTAAATAGGAGGGAGGAATGTAAATCCTTGACAATATATATATATATATATATATATATATATATATATATATATATATAATATTTATATATTATATATATACATATATATATATATGTGTGTGTGTGTGTTTGTACATAAATATATATATATATATATATATATATATATATATATATATATATATATATATATAGGCCTAGTCCTGTTTGAAGTAGCAGTCTCTCTCTCTCTCTCTCTCTCTCTCTCTCTCTCTCTCTCTCTCTCTCTCTCCTCTCTCTCTCTCCTCTATTCATCTTTGTTATATATTATTATTATAAATAACGTTGCAATATCACTCTCTGTGACAATGAATCCACAATGACAATGAAAACGCGGTGACAGTGAATACATTGTGAAGAAAGAAAGGACTCTGGTGTTAAATTAAAAGTGGTTTAAGTTTCCTAAATAATAATAATAGTAATAATAATAATAATAATAATAATAATAATAATAATAATAATAATAATAATAATAATAATAATAATAATAATAATGTGTCATGCAATTGGAACAGCTTCAAAAGTTCAAGCGCAGATGCAGTGCATTACTACCTTAATACTATTCTCCTTGCATTTAAATACAATTTTATCTATTTATTAATATATTAATTTTGTTCTCTCTTTTCTTTTTTAATAAGTGAGTGGGATCTCTTCTTCTTTCTGTATTTTCCTTTACTTCCTCTTCCTTCTTCTTCCTAATGGACACCTTAATAATACTCTTCGGAAGCCTGAATTCCAAGTCAGTGGTCCCTTTGGTGTAATTGTTCCATATGAATAGGGTTCTTCATCTTGGCTCTCAGCTGATTCGAAAAGTGACTCCAGACTTCACGCCATGAAAGATAATGTTTTACTTATATTGGCTTCTTTCCTGTACATGAAAGGTTGCAAAGTCTACAGACGCCGTATATAAACATTAACAGGCAACAATCTCTTAACAGTAATGTGAATCTTCAGTTTAAAAATAAAACTCATGATTAAGTTAATGAGGCTAATGCGTTAGAACTGTGTGAACTCGAAATGAGTGTGGGATCCTCCGTGTCCTCGTTTTCAATTATTAGTGGCTGAAGGTGTGAGTGAGCTGGCACCCTTTCATTAGCTGACAGCTGTACAAGTTGGAATTCAGGTATACTGAAGTCACAGCTACAAGTGTGGAAACACACTGTTTATTATTTCTATAATGTTCACTGGTTCTAATCACGCAAAGTTCAATTTAATAACGAAAGAGTCAGAAGACAATAACAGGACACCTGTGCACAAAACATGACACACATGTCTCTGTTCCCACGCACCTACAACAAGTGTTTCATAACTGTGATTCACCATGAACACGCACACACACACAAACACAAATGTATATATGTATGTATTTATCTATGTGTATATATATATATATATATATATATATATATATATATATATATACATATATATATATATATATATATATATATATATATATATATATATATATATATATATATATATATATATATATATACAGTATATACAGTATATATGTTTGTATATAAGAGACAGAGGGAGAAAGAGAAAAATAGAGAGAGAGACACGTGTAATGCTTGTGAGGTTATGACTGTGCGTCTACGACATAACATATTCTCTCTCCCTCTCTCTCTCTCTCTCTCTCTCTCTCTCTCTCTCTCTCTCTCTCTCTCTCTCTCTCTCTCTCAGTATCAGCGGTTCTCCTTCAAACGGAATATGATTGAAAATATATAATTTACAAATCAATTATTTTCAATTCCCCTCCAAAAATGGGCTTTTTCTTTTCCCTTTGTGGAACACAAGGAGTAAGAATGATTATTTGAGTGAGCAGATGGAGAGAGACTGAAGGCGTCCATTGCCCACAGGAACAGACTGAAGCTGAAGAAAGCTAATAAGAACAGAATCACAGGACACTTTGTCAAAGATTATATGGTGATAATGAACACTGAAGACAATCAAAGCCTAATGACGAAGCAAAGGTTGATTGTCGTGAAATATATTCAGACTTTCCGATTGGCACTCCGGGGTCAGAGAATCCACAGGCTGTCTACCTGGGAGTTCAAAATTGGGCTTAGAATAGAACAGAATGTAGAATTTTGGCCAAAGGCCAAGCGCTGGGACCTATAAGGACAATAAGCGCTGAAAGGGAAACTGACAGTAGAAAGGTTTGAAAGGCGTGACAGGAGGAGAACCTCGCCGTTGTGCTATGAAATAAATGTTAGGAGAAAGAGGGTTGAGGAAAGTAAGATGGAAGAAAGAGAACATGAACGGAGGAACAGTAAAAGGAATGAAAGGGTTGCAGCAAAAACAACCTACGGGAAATTTGGGTCAGAATTCCAAACAAATTTCTCTTCTAAGAAAATGAATGTGTGGTGGGAATTGGAGCTGGAATATAAGATTTAGGGCAAAGGCCAAGCGCTGGGGCCTATGAGGAGGTCATTCAGCGCTGAAAATGGCGTTGAAGCAATTGTTAGGAAAGGAAATGCTGCAGAGTCATGTTTATTATTAATGTTATTATTTGTATCACTCGGAAGGTGAAGAAGAAGAAGAACCCTGTTCATGTGGAACAAGAAGGCCCCCACAGGCGCCACTGACTTGCAATTCAAGAAGCTTCCGAGGAATATCAAGATGTCCATCAGAAAGAAGTAACAGAAGGTCAAGGGAAATACAGAGAAAAAAAGAAGAGAGCACTTATTAAAAAAGAAAAAATGAACTAACAAATTAATGATTAAATGGATAAAAATGCAAGAGATTTCTTAAGATCTGTGAAGCCTTTTGTACTGGAGTCTGCTGTTGCTGCTGCGTGTGCTCCAAGAATATCCGGCTTCATCTAAGTAAAGAATAGAAGTAGAGGATAAAACGGCGCATAATAACAAATTCTGTCATTCCTTTTAGGAAACTCGGTTCTTTCCCTTCAAATGGGAAGTAGCCGACAGTGCTGACACTTATTTGGTTCTCATCAAATATTTCGGGAATTCAATTGCCACTCCGGCTTTGCCTTTCTCCACTCAGGATATATATATATATATATATATATATATATATAATATATATATATATATATATATATATATATATATATATATATATATATATATATATATATATATATATATATATATATATATATATATATATATATAGTCTCGGTAATTGGGCGGCTACTTGGAAAACTTAGCTTAATGATAAATAATATGGCCAAGACCTGGAAAAACGTTCTTTATTATACAAGCTTTCGAGGTATAAAACCTCATCATCAGGCTGAAAAAACGACAAGGATGTAACCTCTCTTTTCACCAATATCCCACTAAAAGAAACAACCGATATAATTCTTAATAATATATGTGAAAACCACTTATCAATGTTTGGACTTAATAAAATGAGCTTGCAAAAATTATTACATTTAGCAACTGCTGATGGCATTTTTACTTTTGATGGTAAATTATATAATCAAATAGATGGCGTACAGTAGCTATGTGAAATTCCCTTGGACCTGTACATTTCTTTTACTTGTGAGGCAGAACCGGATAATAAGTTGTCATTTTGAGATGTACAGGTATACAGAAGTAGTAGCAAATGAGACCTCTGTTTATAGGAAAATTACTTTTACTGGCTGGGATTGAATTACCTCAGTTTTTCATCAAAGTTGTCTAAGATGAATTCAATACGCACTTTGATAAACAGAGCTTACAATGTTTGTTGTGATTTTAATTTATTCCATCAAGATATGGTCTTCCTCCAGAATTATTTTTCTGAAAACTCATATCCGATTTTTGTATTTTACAAAGTTCTGAAAAATTTTTTAAATGAAAAGTTTTGTCCCAGACCGGTCCACAGTACTGCTAGTAAAGATGTAAAGTACATTAAATTGCCTTACCTTAGTCATAGTAGCTATTTGGTCCGAAAAAAGTTACAAGAAATACTTAAGCATTGTTTCCCTCAAATTAATTTCCGATTTGTTTTCAATAGTCCTTTTACTTTAAGATCACTTTTGAGGGAAAAGCCTACCCTGCCTGTGGACCTTAATTCTTGTGTCGTATACTTGTTCACTTGTTCGCAGTGTGGTCTGAGATACGTGGGATCCAGATCCCGCTGGCTCAGACACAGAATTTTGGAACACAGAGGTCTTTCTATTAGAACTAGGTTTCCTCTTTCCAAACCATCCTTTTCTGCCATTAAGGAACACAGTTTAGCACAGGACCATCCTTTCACTGACCTGGATTTTGAGTACGGTTTTTTTGTTCGCTGGATATTAAAAGGACGAAACCGGAATTGAACAACAACTCGTCTGGTATTCAACTAACTATCGTGGAATTTCATAGTAGGTACACAATTGGGTCGTTAAATATTTTACTTTGTGAGCGGAAGTTTGTTTACATTTCACCTTATTTTTATTTTCTTATTTTTAAGTTTGCGTTCGTTTTTAATTTTTCGTTATTTTGCGTCCCACCCTTTTAGTTTGTTTGTATTTACTGTTGGTTTTATATTATATTTGGTTAGGATTTTTGCTGAAGATTTTATGATGGCAATTCATTTGACTGTCATTCGTTGATTCTCATCCTTGTCGTTTTTTCAGCCTGATGATGAGGTTTTATACATCGAAAGCTCCTATAATATAGAATGTTCTTCCTGGTCTTGGTAATATTATTTATCATTAAGCTAGCTAGTTAGCTATATATATATATATATATATATATATATATATATATATACATATATATATACATATATATATTTATATATATATATATATATACACATATATATACATATATATATTTATATATATATATATATATATATATATATATATATATATATATATATATATATATATATATATATATATATATATATATATATATATATATATATATATATATATATATATATATATATATATATATATGTGTGTGTGTGTGTGTGTGTGTGTGTGTGTGTATATGAATATATATATATATATATATATATATATATATATATATATATATATATATATATATATATATATATATATATATATATATATATATATACGTACAATGCAGCAAGAAGGAATGCGTGCTTGAGAATATCACTAAATCCACGTCGGATCACTGGCTTCCGACAGGCCATACGATGAACTGGGATAAGGCAAGCGGGTAATCTACAAGGTCAACGACCATTGGAAAAGAAATCTGCTAGAGACTGTGTTCATTGGAGCCACTTCAACCAAGAATGTTAATCTCCACCCTGGATTATCCCTTCATCCTTTGTCCCTGTCTTTGTTGTTTAAAGAACATGCTGTCCAGATTAACAAACTGTAACCCCGGCCCAATTCCATTTTTGTATATAAATCTCTGTCAACTTCTTTTATAATCCCAGGGAACTGAAAAAGTTGACACCCTAGCCAAAAGTGCTCTCAGCTGCAGTACAGTGAGTATAAAGATGCAACCATCAATCACGCAACAAAAAGAAATGGCAAAGAGATATGCCAGACTTCAAGATGAAAGTGAAGTGCGACAGCACTATCTGCAAAACTCAAGAACGGCCAAGTGGTACAGAGACGTCACAAACTTCAAGCCTCACGACATCACAAGGCAAACCACCAGAAAACTCTTTGTCGTCATGCATAGGCTAAGGCTAGGATACCTATGCACCTGGCAGCTGATTGGGAACGAAGACAGGCCATGCCAGTACTATAACCAAGCGGTAAACCAGCCCCTCGCACACTACCTACTGGACTGTCCACAGACTCAGGTTCTCAGGTCGAATCGGACCGAAAATAAGCAGACACCGGCACAGATCACCAGACATATCTTAGGCAACATAGGCACACATGGGAATCTCCTGGTGTCCCGCCCAGCCCCCAGGTAAAACAGGAGGGGGGACAGCAAAGTCTACTCATTTCTGGGTACGAGCCTTTGAGTGGTTTTATATATATATATATATATATATATATATATATATACAGTACACACACACACACACACACACACACACACACATATATATATATATATATATATATATATATATATATATATATATATATATATATATATATATATATATATATACAGTACACACACACACACACACACACACACATATATATATATATATATATATATATATATGTATATATATATATATATATATATATATATATATATATATATATATATATATATATATATATATATATATATATATATATATATATATATATACTGTATACTGTAAGTAGGTGTGTGTAGGTATTTGTATATGTATGTATACATTCACATATATGTGTACATGCTTATATGGGTATATATACATTTTTGCTCTATACATATATTTTTTCAGGTCTTAGCAATCTCCTGATGTCCCGCCCACCTCCCAGGTAAAACAGTAAGTGAGACACCAAAACTACCCATTCTGGGTATGAGATTTTGGGTTTATATATATATATATATATATATATATATATATATATATATATATATATATATATATATATATATATATATATTGTAAAGTGTGTGTAGGTGCTTATATATGTATGTATGCATGCACATGTGTGTGTATATACGTGTATGGGTATACATACATTTTTGCTCTCTCTCTCTCTCTCTCTCTCTCTCTCTCTCTCTCTCTCTCTCTCTCTCTCTCTCTCTCTCTCTCTCTATATATATATATATATATATATATATATATATATATATATATACTGTATATATACATAGATATGTATACATATACATTTTTTTCAGGTCTTGGCAATCTGCTGATGTGCCGCCCACCTCCCATGCCAAAGAATGCTCTCATAAGCAAACCAGTAAGCCGGAGAGCAACGGAAACCCATTTTTGCGTATGAGTTTTTCTTTTATATACATACTTTTACATATGTATATGCAGGTGTTTATATATGCATACATTTATGCATGTGGGTGTATATGCACATATGGGTATATACTGTATAATTTACTCCATATATGTATGTGTGCACGTACGTGTATATATTTGTATGTATATGAGTATTGTACATAATTTTTTAACGCTACCTTTCCCTTAGACACAAGCTCTCTTCCTTTTCCTTCTGAGCCCTCTCCCACTAGGCTGGGACTCACTGCTATAAAACCTTTACTCCTACTGATGGGTACCGTAAGGTTCAAGGGGTTGCAATCCTGCCAGACGCCCTCTTTCTTTTTTCACCAACTAACAGCCAAAAGCACTGTTCTTTGTATTTTCACAGATCGATCCAGCTACGGGCTGCTCCAGGAGCAAGAGCCCGTGCTGGCCTAATCTCACACAACAACATCTTTTGTATTCAGTGTGAACTTGAAAAAGTAGAATAAACTACGAAAGTACTTGTTCCGAGTCCAGATTTTCACTCACCTTCCGACGTGGATTTAGTGATATCCTCAAGGACGCGTCCCTTCGTGCTGCTGCTGCATTGGATGTGGATGCCACGAGAAACTTTCTACTCCTGTTCCCTTTCCTGGCAGATGTTCTTTTCAACTTCCAGCGGACATTGGTGACAGCGCACAGTATTCGGCTTCGACGAAAATTCCTTCAAAAATGTTTACAGAAACAAGTGATCCCAAAGTCATTACTACCTAGATGGTTACGAGTGGACAGTGAAACTCCTTTCAATGAATTATGTGTAATCTTCCTCAAGAAACGTACAGAAAAGACAAGAACGCTCGAATTCAATGTCTTCAAGAAATTGAGAACGGATAGATTTAATTTCATGAATAAGATTCCCCCAGATTGGATAACGGTGCTACTGAACAGAATTTATAATAGCCTTTGATTCAAGCTCAACAAGTTAGTTCACCACCTGGATCATAAATTAAAAAGTCTCATTGAATAAGTGATTGTGTCATAAACCTCTCGAACAAAGAACTGGACCAGAATCTTAAATGTGCTTTAGGCTATGGCTTATCATATTCTGTTAGTGATGACATTTCGTGCACAAACATCATCTCAGAGATATCCAGACTGGAAAAGAAAAACACAATTGTATCACCTTCGATGAATTCAGTTAAAGGTCTTTTCTTCGGCTTACTTCAAATATCTAATAAAATAGGGAATTTCCCGAGAAGGCTTATAGATGCAATTCATGAAACGAAGGAAGATAAAAGTTTGCACATTACTAAAGCTGACAAATCCAGTTATTTTGTAATAATGGATAAAATTAGTTATGTTGAAAAAATGGAAAACTTATTATCTGATAACTGTACTAAAGGAATTCGGTTCAGTAAAAGAGAAAGCGTCAATGACTGGCCCATCCTTACCGTACATGTACGGATTAATCAAAACCCATAAAAGAGATTTTCCTATTCGGCCCATTATCATTTCAACCGGTTCTATTAGTTATAAACTTTCTAAATACCTAATTAAATTTCTATCACCTATTCTGGGTACTATTTCGAATTCCCATTTACAAAACTCTGTTGATCTCTGTGCTAGACTTTACCCTACTGAATTATCCAGTACTGACAGATTAACCAGTTTTGATGTGACATCATTATTTACAAAAGTTCCTATTGATGACCTACTTCAGTATTTATCACAACATTTGGACTTGTGTAATCTAGAATTACCTATACCATACCTATACTAATGTTATTATTAATTTGATATCCCTTTGTATAAAAAATTGTAGATTCACTTTCAATGGCAATTTTTATGAACAAATATTTGGTATGGCTATGGGGACCCTCTTCCGCCACTTTTGTCTAATATTTACATGGAACTCTTTGAGTCTAGACTTATACCAAGAAATCTATTCCCTAAGGTGTTTTGGGTTAGATATGTAGACGATTGTTTTTGTATTGTAAACGAAAATGTAAATATTCCTGATTTCGTGCAAACAATTAATAATCTTGTACCATCCATAAAATTCACAATAGAATATGAAGAAAATAATTGTATACCATTTCGGGGTGTCTTAGTTATCAGAAATAACACCAATTTTTGTTTTAAAGTATATAGGAAACCTGCGAATAATTTGTCATATGTGGTTAGAGTAAAAACTAAAAAAAAAAACCTAACCATGCTAAACAAATTAAGGCGTCAACATTTTCCAGTATGTATCTTAGAGCTCTTAGAATTTGTAGTCCTGAATTTTTGGAAGAGGAGTTTAAAATTATTGATAAAATAGGAGATTCATTACATTACCCTCCATATTTTTTAGAACGTTGTAAAAAAAAAAGCAAAACAGACATGTTACAATCCAACAAGTGCTACCTGAGAACTTAAGAACTCTGCTTACCATTTCATCCTAATTTCATTCCTGCAGTGCCCATTTTAAAAAGTATTGATGTTGACTTAGTATTTAAATATAATAATATTTTGAGAAATAAACTAATTAAGAATACCCCACCCAATTCAAACAATATTGTATACAGTATTTCTTGCAAAGAATGTAATAAGATTTCTATTGGTTAAACATCAAAAGGACTAAAATTAAGAAGCTCCCAACACAAATATGTCATTTCAAGAGGCTTATCAAATAATGGCATTGTGGATCATTGGCTCCCGACAGGCCATGGGATGAACTGGGATAAGTCAACGATCATCTACAAGGTCAACGACCATCGGAAAAGAAATCTGCTAGAGACTGTGTTCATTGAAGCTACTTCCACCAAGAATGTTAATCTCCACCCTGGATTATCCCTTGATCCTTTGTCCCTGTCTTTGTCGTTTAAAGAACATGCTGCCCAGATTAACAAACTGTAACCCCGCCCCCCCCTTGAAAATGTAGAATAAACTACAAAAGTACTTGATCAAAGTCCTGGTTTTCACTCACCTTCCAATGTGGATTTAGTGATATATATATATATATATATATATATATATATATATATATATATATATATATATATATATATATATATATATATATATATATATATATATATATATATATATATATATATATATGTATGTATATATTAATATATATGTATGTATGTATAGGTATGTATATATGTATGTATTAATTCTATCACATACACCATTGCTCTGTGCATTAATAGAATTACTAAAAGGACCTCATTCAAACTGGATGGTATCTAATGGAGTATTTATTCAGAAAAAGTTACAAGCTTTCTTAGACAAACAGTCCACATTATCAAGTATCCGTATTAGATAACATCCAGTTTGAATAAGGTCCTTTTAGTAATATGTATGATGTATGTTGTGATTTGATCATGTACCCAACGTCTTATCCACTCGGGCTGTGAGCCCGTGGAGACTGAACAAGGAGGGCAATGCACAGGTGTTAGCAAAATCCCCGACACAGCTGTTGTCTGGAAAATTCTGTCATGTATATGAACTGAATTAACTATTGGCGCCGCTCGTCATTATGTTCTAGGAAGCGCCGTTTTTTTTTTTTTAAATGAGTGACCTCGACGCTACAGTTTGTGCTCTGAGCGTTCGTGAATCATCATAAGCTCTCTCTCACTTCTGTGAAAATGATCGAGAACAGTGGCTGTTTGTGGGTCGCTGTTTTCGCTTTCACCTCCTGAAGAACCAACCCCCAGTCAGAAGACGACACGACACCTCAGTCAGCAGAAGAGAGCAGTAATTTTGGAGTGTCTACAAACGATTACCCATGTTGATCACTATTTTGCCTTACTGGGGGTTAGTGCCGTCAGTGAACCTTATGTGGTGCACTGCAGGCATTACTTAAGGTTCTTTGCAGTGTCCCTTCGCTCCCTATCTGCAACCCCTTTCATTCCTTTTACTGTACCTCTGTTCATATTCTCTTTCTTCTATCTTTCTTTCCACCCTCTCCTAACAATTAATTTATAGTGCAACTGCTTTGAGGTTTTCCCCTGTTACTTAACCTTTCAAACCTTTTTACTGTCAAATTCCGCTTCAGCGCTGAATGACCTCATCATCATGGGTCCCAGCGCCTAAATTATATATTCTATTCTATTATTACTTAGAAGTGTTTCCGTCACCGTTGATGTTGCGAGATGAAAAGACGAAATTACGCTGAGTTATGTTGCTCTCTCTCTCTCTCTCTCTCTCTCTCTCTCTCTCTCTCTCTCTCTCTCTCTCTCTCTCTCTCTCGTGTAATTTCGCAGCCATCAATTGTGCGCCATCACCTTCCTTTGTCCATAATTGTGACCTCGTTTTGGTGTCTTCAAATGACCGATATTTGGGAACAGCAGTCGAGGCTCCTTCCTTCCTTCCTTCCTTCCTCCTTCCTTCCTTCCTTACTTCCTTCCTTCCTTCCTTCCTTCCTCCCTCCCTCCCTCCTTCCTTCCTTCCTTCCTTCCTTCCTTCCTTACCCGCTGGGAGGTTGTCCTCCTGATGACGGCCTTCCTCCCTCAATAGGGATAGCATCGAATTCACTGGACTTGGGAGTTATTCCAAAGTCAGGTGAATTCGGTCTGAACGGCTCGTTTTTGAGCAGAATGGAATGAGCAGAAATGGAATGGAATGGAATGGAATGGAACATAAAATTTAGGCCAGATCCAATCGGTGGGACTTATGAGGTCATTCAACATTGAAAGGGAAATTGAGAGTCAAAAAGTTTGAAAAGCGTAACAGGAGGAAAACGTCTCATTT
This sequence comes from Macrobrachium rosenbergii, assembly GCA_039081455.1. Classification (NCBI taxonomy): domain Eukaryota; kingdom Metazoa; phylum Arthropoda; class Malacostraca; order Decapoda; family Palaemonidae; genus Macrobrachium; species Macrobrachium rosenbergii. The sequence continues at coordinate 57,995 of JANJGK010004440.1, forward strand.
GCACCGTGAACAAATTATTGTGAGAGGGTCAAGGAAAGTAAGCTGGAATAATGGTAATATGAACAGAGGTACAGTAAAAGGAATGAAAGGGGCTGCAGGTAGGGGCCGAAGGGAAGCTGCAGTGAGCCTTAAGTATTGCCCACAGTAACACCACGTGAGGTGCACTGTCGGCACTAACCCCCCACGGGAACCCAGCCAACAATAGATAAATATCCGTATTCTTTCCTCTGAAATGATGCGGATAAGATGATCTTTACAAAGAATGCACAGCGAAAGCACATTCAGTCAGTGTTACTGTCACTTCGAGAGAAACTGCCCACGTCGATTCTGAGGCTCCTTCCCCGTGCCCCAAATAATTCTCTCTCTCTCTCTCTCTCTCTCTCTCTCCTCTCTCTCTCTCTCTCTCTCTCTCTCTCTCTCTCTCTCTCCGCCTTATGTCAATCACTTCATCGGGAATTCCCATATATACAAGTAACTTTGGCATTATAGATAACCGGCCAAGATTCCGACCACAAGCGGTGAATAACTTTGCTTGCTCGGAAATGTATACATTACGCTTTCCTTCAGCCTGCCTGTTCAATATGTCTCTCTCTCTCTCTCTCGCAGGAACATGAGTTTTACAAAGAATTTTAGGCGGGTGTTCATGTACATGTAGAGCAGGGCAGCTACTCAACTAAGAGAGAGAGAGAGAGAGAGAGAGAGAGAGAGAGAGAGAGAGAGAAAGAGAGAGAAAGAAAGAAAGAAAGACAGACACAGAGAGAGAGAGAGAGAGAGAGAGAGAGAGAGAGAGAGAGAGAGAGAGACATTTATGTTGAGCTGGAGCTCGTTAATATATTGTTTATTACTGGCTCTGAATTGCGTCCTCCATTCTTCTATTATAATATGAGCGCCAATTAGACACCAGTACGGGATGTTTGTCATTTTATCACGCCGGGTGTCCTTTGCCGAACTATTCTAACCCTCAAAATACATTATTGACAACTGTACATTGCCCTTGTTAGGAACAAATCCTTCAGAAAATCCCGACTTCGTAGGAGGAGATTTGCAAACCTCTCCTCATGAAGCGATTTGTCGTCAGAAGAGCTGACCTGATCTCACGCAAACTCTTGGAACAAATAGATCGACGACGACTCATTTGAAATACCTCTCATCTTTTTAACAAAAACTCTTTTAAGATCATTCAAAAACTAAATGTAATCCAATTCAGTTTTCATGAAGGTGTTTGGTTTGACTTCCATAATTTCCTTTGCTAATTCACTGAGCTGCTGTGACAGATATCCAGTATCCAGAGGAACGTTTGAGAGGAATTTGAACTCTGGCATAACTGAAGGGGTCAGTCAGTCAGTCAGTGCTAGGCAGATATTCCCCTTCCTCGGACACTGACTCATTCCACATCACGTCTTTTGTTCTCTGCCTCAAGCAGCTACGTTGACCAGTTCCATTGGAACGCCTCTTAGGCCCACTTGGTACGAAATGCTTGCAACGTCTCATTCAACCGTAGTCAGTATGTCCCTGTGGTCCTTTTCATTGTTTACTGGGGGCACCTAAATAGAGGTCCTTGATTCCTCCTCACACTGCTGGACTGTGGAACAGTCTCCCTTCAGAGGATGTCGGGCACTTGGAACCTCTTCAGAAGTTCAAGCGAAGTTGCAATGCATTACTACCCTAATGCTATTCTCCTTCCATTTAATACATTTTTTATCTATTCATCAATTTATTTTTTCTTTTTAACAAGTAAGATATTATCTTTCTGTATTTCCCTTTACCTTCTCTTACTTCTTTCTAATGAACACCTTAATATTCCTTGGAAGGTTGGATTTCAAGTCAGTGGCCTCTGTAGGCTTGTTACATATGAATAGGGGTTATCTTTTGAATAATAATAATAATAATAATAATAATAATAATAATAATAATAATAATAATAATAATAATAATAAATAAATAAATAAATAAATAAATAAATAAATAAATAAATAAATAAATAAATAAATAAATAAACAGCTTTATCGATTGAAAATAATGAAAAAGAATCCTTACAGCGCCTTTCAACTTACACAGGTGTTGTTGCCCTCCCCCTCCCCCCCCTTGTTAAGGGTGGTTCCTGATGTCGCAGGTGTTGTGGACAATTAACTTCGCCCGCAATGGATGACGTCAGGAGCTACAACGCAGTGCAGGGTTCGCAGAAGAATGTGTTCAGCAACCTCCTTCCTTCCTTCCTTCTGATTCCCCTTCAACACCTATTTTTATTTCACGCAGGTTTTGAAACAAATGCCTTCCCTCGCTCCTTCTCGGAAATATCTGTATAATAACTTATTCATTCCTCTTTAATAAGTGAGATTTCTTCTCTCTGTATTTCCCTTTACCTCCTCTTACTTCTTCTTAATGAACACCTTAATATTCTCTGGAAGCTTGAATTTCAAGTCAGTGGTCCCTGTGGGCTTGTTCCATATGAATGGGGTTCTTCGTCTTCTGAATAATAATAATAATAATAATAATAATAATAATAATAATAATAATAATAATAATAATAATAATAATAATCCTTTAATTTCTCCAGCTGTCTAAGATATCCTTATTCCCATAATGGCAGTTTTCAGACGTAAACTCCCGCCACTGCTCTGAGCACTTTTTATCCTTATTTGTCAGCTTGGTTTTTCAAGAGCTTTAAACAATAAGCATTATTTAGTAGTTCACTGACGCTCTTCCATAAATGATATTGGAAAAGCTGATAAAAATTAACATTGAAAATGAGGAAATTTCTCACCGATTTCCAGACTTTCCACTGAATGTGTCAACCTTCTCACTGAATTTTTGTCGTACATAATCCTTCGCGTTTCTTTTGTTAAAATCGATTGATATGAGGCCGTTGTCACCCTGCTGGAAACCAGACTGCTCCTCCTCCTCCTCCTCCTCCTCCTCTGCAGGATCTTATAGCCTCGCAACCACCCGTCTGCCACCTCTGCTTTGTCTTCATTGCTTTGTCATCGCCATTCAATGCTCGGGAGCCAGGTAGGTCACTCTCAGAGGTGTTCCACCGGTCTGCAACGCATTGCGCCTCCTTTATGTCCTCCTTTTGCTATTCATGTATTCCTGTGTTTTGATTCAACTCAGCCACTCTGATCGGAATGTGCTCTTGACTGACACACGTTCCAGTTGTGGTGGAATAGGAAGAACGGATAATTCCGATTTACCCGACACATACGTACACACACAGACACATTTATACATTTATACACACACACACACACACGCATATATATATATATATATATATATATATATATACATATATGTATACATACATACCCCTATATATTTATGTATATATATTCCGAATTAACTAATACACATACACATATATATATATGTATGCATATAAAAATAAATTATATGTATGTATGTATGTATATATATATATATATATATATATATATATATATATATATATATATATATATATATATATATATATATATATATATATATATATATATATATATATATATATATATATATATATATGCATGAGCGAGCAAGTATTTAGGGAGAATAAGTTGTTATATTCTGCAGAGACAAAAAGTTAAACGGAAACAAAGTGACTTTCTCTTTTCATAACATAATTGTCCACATCTGAAATTCGTGGGTTATTACTGAAGGCAAATGAGTCAGGTGCATTGAGTGAGTGAGTGATAGTGAGTGTGTGAGTGAGTGAGGGGTCCTTTGACAAATTCCTCACAAAAATACTTGATGCCTCATTGCAGGTGTCTCTCTTTTTCCTTTTAATTTTTCTTTTATGGAAAGTGTTGCATCTTTCACTGAATTACACTTGTTCCAGACAGACAGAATAATTTCAAAGCAATAAAGAAAATTGTCAGTAAATAAAATCTGAATTTTCTTCAGCCAACGAACAAGTTTCGAGAAGTCTCTCACTTCTGGATTGTGACACTTTCCCCAATAACATCATCTTCATCACCATCATCCTATTTGAGAGCTTTTTGTATTTTTTGTTTTTTTGGGGGGGGGGGCAACTCGAAACTTGCTCGTTCATTGGGCTGCTTAAATTTGATGATGGGTGAACTTTCTGACAATTTTCATTATACTCCTGAAATGGTTCAGCCAATCTGAAATGACTGTGATTCTATTGAAGATGTAAACTCTCCTTTCCACCTCAAATATTTTAAAGTATGAAAACAAATAGAAAGAAATATGAACAAACAGAGCCACTTTCTTAAAAACAATGACCAGGGAAAAGGGAAGCATTTTTATCTGTTAATTAATTCGTTAATTTATTTTTTCTCTTTAAATAAGAGATCTTTTTCTGCATTTCCCTTTGCCTCCTCCTCTTACTACTCCCTAATGAACACCTCAGTAATATTCTTTGGAGGCTTCAATTTCAAGTCAGTGGCCCCTTTGGTGGG
>JANJGK010004441.1:0-7500 GCA_039081455.1 Macrobrachium rosenbergii
GTTTCTTGGGGTCAGCTGAGATGGAAGAGCCCATTCGGATAAGCACGGTTTCTAAAATTCATGTCGGGTTGGACCCTTGTGACAGCTGGGGGACCCGCTGGCTTGCAAGACTCAAGACCCTGTACACTTGATGGAGGTGTTTTGGTTTAGCCCTTGTGCTCTTTAATGTTCTCATCAAGGTGATTTATATCTCTTAACATTGAATTGATTATACGCCAGTTTCTGTACAGCACTAGTGTAATTGCCACTGCTTTTTTATCATGCTAATATGTACTCTTTTCTTTGTTTTTACACTGTATTTTTATATACGGCCATGAGCTTAGATAAAAATTATTATTATTATTATTATTATTATTATTATTATTATTATTATTATTATTATTATTAGCTCATATATTTTGTACCTTGGATCTAATTCTGTAATTTTTTATGTAGTAATGAGCTTAGATAAACCATATTGTTACTGTTATTATTACTGTATTCACCGAGAATGTTTTAAATGATTCAACTCAAAACCTTGGATACAAAGTTATTTCTTTCCATGCCATTAAGCTTTTAATTTCCTCAAGGCTCCGGTACTTTTATTGCGATTGAGGTAACTATTGTTAGTATGGGATATATCTGAATTTCCTTCAGACAGTAGATCACTGAGTGACCAACACTATGCTTTCCGGAAATATATCTGGTAGGAACCGATTAGAAAAAAGAAAATGAATATGGAAATTGACATACGAAAAGCTTACCTCTGTGGTTGCGACAACATTGCAAATATATCCATTCCATTTTAGTCTTTCTTTTTCCTACCGTCTGCTAAAATAATTAGAAAACTAAAATTGGAAAAGCGTAACAAATGAAAAACTTTGATAAAAAACAGATAAAAATGAAGATAATTTCTAGCCTGACGCTTGATAAATCTGCGAAATTAAAGAACCCGAAAATTGAAAAGAATAAATCAAAGGGTACCAGGTGGAAATAAATCATGAGTGACAGGGACATAAAACGTCATCCTCACCGATAAAAGTAACTAACCCTCATGGAAAAGGAAGGGAGAGAAACGATGAGAGGAAGAAAGAAAGAAAAATGATTTGGACAAACCGAGGAAATAGAATGTCGGCCACAAAGTGAGACCGGACAAATTGTCGGGGTCAAATGTCGTCGGGTGACGACCGAAGGCAACGACATTTTAGAATCATTTCCCGCTGATAGGCGAAGCATTGTTTGTGTCCTTTCTTACACACGGACATATGTAAATCCATTACGAAAACACACATGCTAAATCAGATATTGAAAGCTACACATGTACTCAGAGAAACGCTGCTGGAAATATTTACACATTTCTCATGTGTACACATATTCGTAGGGATATTAAGGACTTCTAATTATGCTCAGATGTTAAGAGATCATGGGAGAATTCAGAAAATGTGGACGTGGACATTTATTGGCCAATTCTTCCGTGCACTTGCACATACACTCACGCACATAACCAAGAAAGATGTGGAGAACTGAAATTGATGATAATAATGATAATAATCTTTATTAGGGATCAAGGTTATACCCAAATACACAAGTTAGTTACAGTACAGTAGAAATTACGCACTGGCAGTTGAACATGAGTGGGTAGTTCTAAGACACACACACACACACACGCACACAAGAAGGAAGCTTTGAAATTTTGTAACTATTTTTTTATTCTTATGTATTTCATTCACACATACCGAGACAGTGAGAAAGCACTAAAATTTGTAAATAGTATTTTCTTAACAGTTCCTCGATACACATACACAGACATGTTAGGAGATATCGAGAATACTTGGAAAATGTGTATATCTACTTTTCTTGGATAGTTACCACGTTCATACATAAACACACACAATCATCTTGAGAAGCAGTATGAAGTCGTAGAAAGTGTGCAGTTGAATATTCTTGGACTGTTCTTTCATACATAGCTGATGAGAGACAGCCATAGGAGGCAAAAGAAATTTGTAATTGAATACCAGTCCAATCATTTTTACATACATAAAACATTTGCACCCAAAATTGAGGGACAGTGAGAGAATGTCGAGAACGTGTAAGTGAAATTTTCCTGGACAGTACAAATATTTGCTCATGCGATGTTGAAAGACAGCAAGATGATTTTATATATATATATATATATATATATATATATATATATATATATATATATATATATATATATATATATATATATATATATATATATATTATATATATATATATAATCACGTTAAACAAAGAAGATATATATGTATATATATACATACATAATATATATATGTGTGCGTATGTGTGTATACATATAAACATATATCTATACATATATATGCATGTATGTATGTGTGTATGTATCCCTATCTGTGTACTCACAAATATTGAAAGATGGCAGGACAGCTCATAAAATATGTTACGGAACTATTTAAGACACTTATATACAGATACACATACACGTACACACACGCACATGCTGAAAGAAAGTGAGCGAACCGAGAAAATGTGTAATTGAACATTTTTTGGGCAATTCTTAAGCTCAGTGACTCAGAGATCTTGCCTTCGCACGAAATTTTTGGAATGCTGGCTCTGAAGCAAAGAATTTCTTTTTTTCTTTCGCTTTGAGATGATTAGACCTAAGATTGCATTTTGTTGAAGCAAAGAGGAATTCTGGGCATTCTAGCAGATGTGTTTGGGCGTAATTTTAGAACAAAATATGAACGGTTGTAGCTGTCTATCCTAACTCCTTTAATTCCAATGGAGCAAGAGTAGTTAGACTTTATACATACACACACACACATATATATATATATATATATATATATATATATATATATATATATAATATTATATATATATATATATATATATATATATATATATATGTATATATATATATATATATATATATATATATATATATATATATATATATATATGTATGTATGTATGTATGTATGTATGTATGTATGTATGTATGTACGTATATATATTTATATATATATATGTATATATGTTTGTGTGTACATATAGTATATATGTATATAAGTACACACACACACACACACACATATATATTATATATATATATATATGTGTGTGTGTGTGTGTGCGTGTGTGTGTGTGTGTGTGTGTGTGTGTATTATGTGTCTGTGTTTGTGTGTGTGTTAGTGGGAGTAAGGAGAAAGAAAGGTAAGGCTTATGTAAAGTGTCAGTAAGAGAATTAAGACTAAATCGTTGTGAAATTTGAAAGTTGTGGTATAAGGGTGTCCATTCTGTTACCTAATCTGCAGGGAAGTTGTAGATAAAAGTTTCGGGTTATGACCAGTTGACCTTAACTTTCCAGAAAATCTCTTGCACGGGATATATATATTTTTTTTATTTTGATAACCATTTATTGATATCGACGGTTGTGCTTTAGCTAAATTCATCGTTTTTATTGTACTCGTATATACATGCCATATGTCATCAGTTATTACTGTTTTCATGATTGATATAAATGTAAATTGTACATTATGTATTTTGTACTCTGCCTTTTGAATCTATGTTCTTCACTTCTGTATGGCCTTGATCATGATCAATATATTATTATTATTATTATTATTATTATTATTATTATTATTATTATTATTATTATCGAAAATGCTACGAGCGTTAGGTTTCATTTTCCCACAGTCACAAATATGTTGTGGTATTATCATCGAAATATGCGTAAAAAATGATTTAAAAAGAGATTTGTTAAATAGATGTGGTTAACTGATTATTATTTACCAAATGTTATTAACAGATTTTCTCATTAGAATCCTTTTCAGTTCCATTTTCCTAGGGAACAATGAGGCACCATGGGTTAGCCAGTGACTTAAATTTTGAATCGTTAAAAAAGCCGAGTAAAATTATCTTTTTTGGAGTAAACATGAAACGGGGTATAGGTATACTGAAAATATACTACCGACTTAGAATTTCATTCTCCAAAGCTATGGTTGACTAAAAAAAAAAAAATCGTAAAAATACGGAATGGCAAAATGTTCACTACAGATAGAAAAAGTTACATCAACTTACCCTCTCACTTTGCCACTTTTACGTAACTTTTTATTAACCATGAAAAACTAGTCCATATTATGACATATTCTTTCACTAAACCCATTTACGGGTTCTTAAAAGAAGTTGTTATCCAGAAGATATTACAAAAAATTAGTTCCATTAGTTCTCGATTATTTTGAAGGTGATACGAGTTGTTATGCGTAGGTCATATACTAAGCTTCATACTGTGTTAAACTGGTTAACTCTTTTCAGTGTCATTAGAGATAATATCTAATCTTTGGAATTCTTATTCATCCTGCTGAGGTTATTGTTGAACCCGAATTAAGGTTTATGAACAGAAGCAAGTGCTGCTTTTATTTATCTTTTTTCTAATGTATTCCTTCAAAATATGTATTGAACTTGTCGACGGAATGTTTAACAATCTAGTGATCACCTTAGAGACTTTTAATAGAAAATTCTAACCTGATTGCTCACCGTATTTCCTGAACAAAAAGAAAAATAAGATGCTTACTAAACTGAATAGTTTGTGTAATTGTGAAATATTTAAGGAAATGTTTGTCGAACACTTCCATAAAATTAGATTTACTTCCTCATATGCTTCTCAAATTATGTAATATTTACGATAGTTGTGAAAATTTTTTAACAGGAATCAGTTTTTGTTGTCAGTGCTTGAGCAACTATGTTATGTAATTTCAGTCACTTCTGCCAGCAGTATCGGTTTTGTCAGGAGAGTCAGTTTTAATATTTTACTTTTCGTCGGGAAAGTCAGCTTTAATATTTTACGTTGCGTCAGGAGAGTCAGTTTGAATATTTTACTTCTTGCGCTTACCCGGAAGATGCAGTTGTTCAAGTGTAACATCAAATGCTAAATATACAATTGAAACCCTTCCTCATCCTTGTTATTCTTTTACTTCGTGCAGTTTGTGTAAATGGGTAACTTTACAATAAGAATGAGATATTGATAGTATTATTATTATGTGGAGCTACTGGTGGTATTTCATATTTATAGGTGCTCTGGCAATTAGAATAGCTCGCACCAGATGCCTTTCATTGCGTTTCAGGGAATGCTTCACCTCGAAGGTATATTTTTCCCTGTTTTGATGTTTACCTTCCTGAACAATTTTATCCTCTGAGTAATCAACCGAAATACCAGAAGTTTCGGGCTTTTCCTCGTGTTTTTGCTTCTTTTCTCACGTACCCCGCCCCCCTCCTCTTTATCCAAGTCCAGTCGTTCATAAATGTGTTCGTTTACGGGATCAGTTGAAGCCCCTCACCTGTGGTACTACCAGACGTAAACACACCTGGCTACGACGAACTTGAGGTCCGTATGTCTCGAAATTACCAGCGATCGCTTTGCGCAATCACCCTTAATCACGCGTAATCGTCATCGGAACAAGGCCCCGAAGAGTCACTTGGCGGTCTCCGCCGTTCATTAAGGTCTGTTTGTTTCGAACGTCGATTTCAACAACGAATCAAGAGCGCTTCGAACCCTCCTCGAACCCATCACGGAGATCGTCTCAAAGGCTGTTCGAAGGCCGAGGGACCAGGAGAGTGACGGGAGGAAATCGCGGTATCACATAAAAAGCCGGTTTTATATCGTTGAGAAAAGCCGTGGACACAAAGAGTGAGGCCGGTAGGAAAAGCCTGATTTTCTAAGTTCGCCTGTGAATCACTTGATCTTTTGAAGCGGCCGTTGGCACTCACGCTCTCTTCTTTTGTCTTCTATACCTTATCTTATTTCATGGGTTTTCGTGTTTCTCTCTTTTCTTAGTGTCATGTCTCTGGCTCTTAACAATTCTTGCATCGCTTCTTTTTAACTGTAACGGTGTCCATGTGCCTTATTATTTCTTGTATATTTTTACTTTATAATTTTTTTTGAATGAGTACTGGTGTGTGTGTGCATATTTACGTTGGCCTGTCTGCCTGATGTTACTGAATTTAATTATTATTCAAATACAAGATAATCTCTGTCTTGGTATTAATAAAATAAAACTCTAGCTGATTAAATGCAATAAATTTGCACAACCTCTCACAAACGTGCCGGCAGATTAAGAATGGAAAATATTAAGAGCTTTAAAGCAAAATAATTGCCATGACCTCTGCCTGCAGTGCAGAACAAAAGCTTTTTATTTTAAACCCTGATAACGGATCATAACCCCTAAACTCTCTCTCTCTCTCTCTCTCTCTCTCTCTCTCTCTCTCTCTCTCTCTCTCTCTCTCTCTCTCTCTCTCTCTCTCTCTCAAGTTTTATATATAACATGATGATTAACAGGGCGAGCAGATAAGCCTCATTTTATTTGATGTTCCAGAAACAAAAGATAGGACAGGGGATTTGCCCTCACAAAAGACTATAGCCTTCACTAAAACAGATAGAACTGACGACGAAGTTGAAAGACAAAGTATTCAGAATTAATACATGATTTCTAACATATGGCAAGAGGATTATCCTCGGTAGATTTATTTTTTCTCTAGTTTTTTTTCTGACTACTGTATATTGCACCCCAATGCAAATACTTGACAGAGAGAGAGAGAGAGAGAGAGAGAGAGAGAGAGAGAGAGAGAGAGAGAGAGAGAGAGAGAGAGAGCGAGAGAGAGAGGATGGCTTTAATTTCCTTGAACGCAACATGATTCGAGAATAGTCCGAGATTTGGGTACATTTTTTACAGCTAAACCCACACAAATATCTCACTAATTACGAAACTCTTTAATGAAGAGAAATACATGAAAGGTATATTTTCAGATTAGTACATATAAATTTAAAATGTGTATTGTTTCAGTCCAATTTTCGTAGAGTATTATTAAGTTTTTGCAACCGAAATAGTGACTAAGGCATAGGAAGTTTGAATTCTATTATTCTATAAGTGTTACAATAAATTCTGTTATAGCAGAAAACTACAAATGAAATATTGTTTAGGAGAAGAAGATGGTTCTAGATAAGGTAGATAAGGTTGATTCATTAACAAAATGAGTCCAGGAGAGTATTAGAAAAGGATTTGTGGAATAATCATGTGAATTGGTAATCTGCGCGAAGTAAGGGGAGTTGGAAAAGAACAATAGAGCATCTGAACCAGACACCAAGATTCGGTTGCCAGAAGACCCTGTGTTCAGGGATTAGACTGCTGCACAATTATTATTATTATTATTATTATTATTATTATTATTATTATTATTATTATTATTATTATTAACGCAATAGGAGAGATGACAAGGTCAGTTATTTGCCTGGAATGATTACACAGATCAGAATGTCAGAAAGAGTAAAAGTTCTCGGGGCAGGAGTGAAAAGCCATTTCACTGATAGGGCTTCTTCTTAAAGTCAAAGCAAATCTTGGTCTCCGTAGTTTAAAAAATAGCGTTGCATCAATTCGGGTCACGTTTGCATTTATGGCTTGGAATGCAAATTTGCGAATCTATTAATGTTTCTTCGTTTATGAAAGATATTAAAATTTTAGT
>JANJGK010004441.1:12500-30000 GCA_039081455.1 Macrobrachium rosenbergii
TCCCCTAAGATGGTGACGGATCCCTTTTAAAACGAAAGATCAGGGGACTTCGAGTTTTGACGGGAAGGATGAAGTGCATAAATGGAGGAATTGAACCAGAAAATGGGCTTGGTTTTGTGTATGTGTATACACACACACATATATGCGTGTGTGTTTACATGCATATTATATATATATATATATATATATATATATATATATATATATATATATATATATATATATATACATACACACACACACGTGTGTGTGTGTGTGTGTGATATGCTGCATACATACAGTGATACTGAAAAACGTCAAACGTGTATAAAACATTGAATGATAAACGAAGTTAAATTTATTGACATAAACAATAAATCAAATACCATTCTTTCAAAAAAGGTAGAAAAATAATATAAAAATTGAAAGCATGAATTACAACATATATATATATATATATATATATATATACATATATATATATATATATATATATATATATATATATATATATATATATATATATATATATATTCTGTGTTTGATACACATATTCCGAATTATAAGAGCACGGTCCACGCTTATTAGAGTCATTGTATTATTTCTAAACGGATGTACACACTTGGGTGTTGAGAGAGAAATCGTAGATTTCTGGGAACGAGGAACTAACTGTTTGGATCCTTGAGTTTATTCATCGAAGGGGAGGTTCTGTTTATTTTCTGTCTGTCTGTCCATTTTCCTCTTCTCGGAGAAACGACATATAATCCCCGATCCGCTAAAAATTGTCTCTAGATTTTATATTATGCATCAAGTTTGGTGTCATTAGTGATAGGTATAACTATCATTACATTTTGCATTTTTTGTTGAATTCGTTCACCATACCGTGAATCAAATTTTCTTTAGTTTGTCTGGAGAAAGACTTTTTTTGCCAAACTAGTGTCCCTAGAATTGGTACTTCATAAGGAATGTTTCATAGACTTCATTTCGATACCATGCATATTGTAATGATAATGAGTTATGACTAGTGAAGCTCTTTTATCTTACTGGTATAGTACAAGCCTTCACACGGTATTTAATGCTGTCCATATTTCTCCTTTTTTTTTTTTTTTTACTTGACCTTTTACTAGCAATATTTTCTTATTGTTTATTTATTATCACATTGTATATATATATATATATATATATATATATATATATATATATATATATATATATATATATATATATATATAGAAATCATCAACACACAATCACGTGTGGAACAGAAATAAATTTCTGACTCACGTCGGGATCGAACCCAGGTCTCTCAGGTGGTTAACGCCCTTGCTTTCCACCTGAGAGACCTGGGTTCGATCCCGACGTGAGTCAGAAATTTATATATATATATATATATATATATATATATATATATATATATATATATATATATATATATATATATATATCTATTGTGTGTGTGTGTTATATTTTTGTAGTCTTCTCCGGAACATATAATTTCTTAATTGACATTTACAGTAGGTCTTAACCTTGCTTTTCAACATACTAGCATTGGAATGGACGTCCATCATTATATGTTTTCTTGACTGATTTCATTGTCACATTTGTAAAAGAAACCTTACTTGAATATTTTATTGTTGACATTTTTCTACTTAGATTTAGTTTTATTTGCAATACATATTTTGGCATGTGGTAGACTTTGGATAATTTTCAGGGTTATCGCTGACGACAGTCATATTTAAAAAAATTCCATTTAACCTTTTTATTTCTTTTTTATTTATCTTTTGACCACATTGAATTATTTACCATTAAACTGTAAACCTTGCACTGAAAGGAGTAGTTACAGAATGAATGTCTGTAATAAATCTCAGATGCTTGGCCAGAGTCTCTCTCTCTCTCTCTCTCTCTCTCTCTCTCTCTCTCTCTCTCTCTCTCTCTCTCTCTCTCTCTCTCTCTCTGACGAAGAGCAAAGAGATAGCTACACGTTTAAAGGCGTGAAGATCGAGATAAAAGAGAGATAAGATAACGTTTGATGAATGTGTTGTTCCCGAATATCGGATCCCGCCGACTCGCATTCATCACGGTTTTGGGAGAATGTTCCCCCCTTGCATGTCGTCTGTCTTTCTCTTGTGATACACAGAATTTCTTTTTTTTTTCACGAGTAGGAGTAATCTTTATCATCGTAAGTCCTTTGTTCAATATAGATGTATTTACTTTTTTTGGGTGGGAGTGGGGGTGTTTTGTATGGTTGAAATATGTTGCAACATCAGGAATAGTTTGTTAGGGTTCGTTTCCCGTTAGTGCATACGTTGTTTTGATCTAGTAGGTTGAAACATGCTTTGACCGAAGAGTTGGTTTTTCATTAGGTTTGTGTAGGTCGTGTCTGAGGATAGATTTTATCCAGTTTGTTAGGTTGGTGCACCTATGGTTGAAACGCATATCGACTGAATAAGTGGTTTTTATGTTATTTCTTTGGTTTGTGTCTTAAACGTTCAAACTCAAGAGAGAGTATGTTTAGGTTCGTTTAGTTTTAAGGCTGCAACTTGTATGGACCAGAATAATTGGTTTTATCGAGTTTAATACGTTCGTGCCTCGTACATTTGAAGCATTTGGGCCAAACATTTTTTGTTTAAATTAAATTCATTTTTCGTGAGCTTGAAATTTTTATCGAGGACAGAAGTACTTTTTACCAGGTTATTGTGTCTCATAAGATTCAAACTTGTTTCTGAAAAACTTATTTTTATCAAGTTCGTTAAGATCGTTACAAAGATCATTACAAATGTGTCTGTTTTCGGATAATCGTATTTCATTTAGTTTTGTAAATTTCGGTTGTTTCCGCCTTAATGAGTCGATCGTTTCTTTTTTATAGTAACAAAACATCTTATGTAACGATGCTTTTTGTCTGGATCCGTCAGCTCACACCAGTTTTATGTTTGTGTCTCGGTAAATTTGAATAAACGAGTCTGTTATGATGCTTGCTCTTTTATTTTTTTATTTTTTAAAGCCTCTCGACTGCTATCGTGCTGCATGAAAGTTAAAATAATTTATGGATTTATCATTACTTAGAGTCTTGAAGTAACGACCGTTTTTTTTTTTTTTCTTCTTTTTTTCCGGTAAACACAAGGTTGCTAGGGATACAGTTTTATTTTTAGTTTAGCGCAGGTTTATACAGCAAGCTTGGGTGAAATATCTCTCTTCCTCTCCCTCTCTCCGTTTTTGCTAAATATTTTTTTTTTTCAGCGCTTATCTTATCCTTTGCATCCTGATCTCCTGCATGCAAATAAGACATAAAGGGAAATTTATGTTGCCATAAATGCCTTTAAGTAAAACCAATACTTTGTGATGATTAAAACATTAAGTTGCTGTATTTTGGGGGTAAATTTGAAAGTGAGTTTCGGGAGAAAGTATCTTGAAGGCAGATCTAAGAGCATAGTTCATGGCGAGTCCGCCGCGATTATGTTTTCATAGTAATTTTTAACTAACTTTTTCATAACGTCAACGAGAAAATATCAGTACGAAAACTTCTGAAGTAATTGTCGAAGAATACACAGTTTTTCAACGATGCCATTAATGTACCACTTGTTCTTCAACTCGTGTAGGTCAGTGATATGATTTTTCAAAATATTTTTACAATAACTGTCCAAGACGAAAGCTTCGCATCACATTTACTTACATATAGATTAAAATTTGTATGTCCATTTTGTATGAATCTTGATATACTAAGTATAACTCGAAGTTTAGTCCAAATTTTGCTTACATATTTGGTACCGCAATGTACTGTACCCTTTCCAGAGCGAGCGTGTATTAATAGGTTTTCCATTTATTTGTTGCACATGCTTCCCCAGCAAATTTATTGATGGTATACTCGTCGCATCGTTCATTTATCTTTTGACCGGAAACCCATCACCGCTTGGAGCGAAAGCGTATTTTGATAACTGAATATTGCAATTTCTAAACTGCCAAGCGTGAAGAGACGGGGAACGTACCCAGATGGAAACAGAGGACCTTGGCCAAATTACTTGACTCCAGGGTAGGTTTGCAGAGCATATACTGTTATGAAAAACATCAGCCCAGGCGACGTTTGTTCTTGCAAAACTTCAGCCACTGCAACAAGAACGCGACAGTTTTTTAACGCTCTCTCTCTCTCTCTCTCTCTCTCTCTCTCTCTCTCTCTCTCCTCTCTCTCTCTCTGGTCTGAGTACGAGTGGGCTTTGATAATTCCGTATACATTTTCTATTCTTGTGGAAGTCAATGCGGTTAGTAATTATCTTTAAGCTGTTATGAGCGCAGAGCTGAAGTGGATGCATAAATACTAGAAACAAAACAATAGGGACTAAAAGAAATTGAGAAGACAGGGAGAACTTTTCTTTAGGATATTTCCACATGCCAGAATTTCTCTTACATTTTATTACTTAACTATTTCACCCATCCCGTTAAAATTGACGGTAATTAAAGAGATGGTCGAGACGGCAAGTCTACTTGGACGTCCGATTCCCAGCGCTTGTCTTTGGCCTAAATTTTAGATTTCCATACCATACCATCCCGACGCTTAAGCAAGGTACCTTCATTCTTCATACTTACTGAAGTGGCCGTTTGTAAGAGAGGTTGCCACGGGCTGGATGTCGGCAAATCGAACCGTGAAATTTTTACCCATAGACTGTCGTTATTACAATAAACAATAAAGATGTGGATCGTAATGCGCTTTATGATATAGATAATAGACCACAAGTTGTAAAGAAATGTTTTACCTGTGTTTTTTTTCCTTGTTTTTTTCCACATTTCATACCACATTACAACCTTGCTATCAGGGCTGGATTCTGTTGTTTCTGTTGTTATGTCACATCTCTTTCGTGTGATAGTTCAGACTGTCTCTTATTGTGCAGAAGTTGTACAGATTTACCAGCTACTTTTTTTTTTTCATATAACTTTTACTCTCAGTGCTAAACTACATTCTCATTACCTCCCTTGAACTTCTCTTCAATGGAATTTTTTTCAGGACTCTTGCTGTCTTTGCTTTGTGTATTGTGCGACTCTTTTGCTGATTATATCTTGCAACATGTACTATGCCATTCACTCCTAACTTTGCATTTTGTTTGAACCGTAAGTGTACTGTTTTGTAAAGAGAATGATTTAAAATTATGCTTGGTATTCTTCCTATCCTTGTTCGTAATATCTCTTCCTTCGTTTCCCGATATCATTTATACCCTGCACCTCTTGCCCCAGAGAACTAGGTTTGTGGCTGCCCGTCGTCGTCGTCTTTGACCTCACTCCTTATTTATTCCATAATGACAAGAACAACTCGGGTCTCGACCTACAGCCCTTGAATTATGCAATTTCATGTCCCCCGGTTCCTTGTCTTCTCATTTTAAATTCGGTCCACTATTTCTCTGTTCATTTTAGCACGATGTTAACCTTTTTATTTTCATTTGTGGCCGAGTTGTAATTTCATTTTTTTTCTTGAAGACGATGTTTCCTCGTGTCTTTGTTTTTAATTATTAATATACATACGTTAGGGATTAATGTTGAATGTTGATGGTGAAAATGGTTTTTTTCCTTATGTCATTAAAAGTAATTATTGTAATTAAGATTTATGTTATTGTTCTTGTGAAGGATTATGTCGTAAGGAAGACATCCTTTGTTATTGTGCAATCACATCATTAATTATTCAGTTAGCAATACTTCTTACACCCCCTACTCTCTCTCTCTCTCTCTCTCTCTCTCTCTCTCTCTCTCTCTCTCTCTCTCTCTCTCTCTCTCTGCAAGTGAAACACTTTATCCAATTATTTCAGGAAAGGCGATGACACGGCATATGTGCTGTCTGCGGAGTGGAGTGCATGATTCCAGTGCTTGTGTGTCCATTATCTGGAGATGCAATGGCACTTAGAGCATCATCCTCTCTCTCTCTCTCTCTCTCTCTCTCTCTCCTCTCTCTCTCTCTCTCTCTCTCTCTCTCTCTCTCTCTCTCTCTCTCTCCCTCTTTTATCTGATGCCTGCTGTGTATTTACGCATCAAAGCTTGAATTTGCTCATTTCGTGGTTGTTTTTGCGTTTCTCGGTTGGGCGTACGTGACCTTGGCTACAAATGCTTAATGGTCTCTCTCTCTCTCTCTCTCTCTCTCTCTCTCTCTCTCTCTCTCTCTCTCTCTCTCTCTCTCTCTCTCTCTCCTTAAATATCCGTTCATTTGTCTGATTAGTAACTTTCTTATGTTTTGAATCTTGCGGTGATTTTTAATCCACTCATCCATACCATCATAATTAAACGACCTCATTTTTGTATATAAAAGTAAATACTATGATTATTGAACTTAGTATTCAAAACGAATTCTTCGCTGAATTACTGTTAATGCAAGTTGTCCATGATAATGGTAGGTTAGGTTCAATTCCAATCAGGCCACCACTGCAGTCTGCCTTTTCAAGAATCTAAATGTTCGATTGAATATATGATAGTCCTTGATTGCCTAGTGTTTTAGCTTCTTTATAGCTCTCCGCTCAGTAATTCTACTTGCTGCGCCTCTAATATTCCAAGTTTTTTTTTCAACCTATTATGGTGCTTTGATATGCAGATTAACAAAAACATTCTTTTTTGGTTTTCATTTTACTACTTTTTGGGGATTTTTATCGCCCATTTTTTTTTATGATTCCCATTGGAACGATGATGATTTTTACTCAGCTTACTTGTACCACTTTGGTCTTGCGTGCATGCATTGAATTTCCCTCTATTTGTTTTATTTGTATCGACTGATATTTACTCTGGAACTTTTACGCAGACTTAGTGCTTATGATTTATAGGTAGGATTGTATTTGCTTTGTAAATATATATACAAAACTGCTGTTGTTTGTTTCATTGTTCTTAGATTTATGTTTTTATGAATGTTGCTATGTAAGTTTGTAGTCACCTTTGTAACACAGTTTACATCAAGTGAGCTGGAGGTACACAGAACTTGAAGATGGATATATGTCCGAATCGTTGTACAGTTGAGACTAAATGAAATTGGAAGAAAAGGTTTGGTGTATTACTGCTATTCCTCACACTACTATGATTTCCTTCATCTAAATTTTTTAGAACTACCATCAGTCATAGCATGTTTAATTATGTGTTACCTTATGCGTCTCCTGACTTTTATCTAGACATTTCTTACTGTGTAATTTCTCATTAGACGTGTGGTTGTTTTGTTATCCATAATATTTACATATTTCGGCGTTACTCGACTATTATCACTTCTAGAATTACTGAAGGAAATCTAGGGATATTTATCGTATCATTACATTTATTGCATATAAAATACTTCTCACGCAATCAGTTTATGTCATTATTTATATATTTCAGAAAGTTTTAAATGTAATAGTGCTTTCATGTAATGTGCTTTGTTTTATATTTTTTTGAAAATTATAAGTGATTGGTAGTAACTGTTCAAATTATTATTATTATTATTATTATTATTATTATTATTATTATTATTATTATTATTATTATTATTATCATCATTATTATTATTATTATTATTATTATTATTATATTAGTTACTCATTTCTATATCCTTTAGGTATCACTAAAGAAAAATTTCACGTCTCCACCTCACTAAATTGTTGTTGTAATTGTTTTTCTTGTTATGTTAACTATAAACATTTTAATATCTATAATACTTGACTCTGACGTTGTGCAGCGTTGTAAGAAAGGCGTTCCAATCCTAATTTAATATATTCAGGAGTCGGGCTGGAAGCTCACTTAACATTGATGGCCACTTGCTTGAAGGCCGGATTCACTAGATAACGACTCACTCGCCGATAACGAGCGTCTAGGACTTTTCCTTTTTATTTAGTTTGTAAGTTACTCTTTGGAAAACAATAATAGATATTTAGGCTCTGAAAATCTTTTTATAATCAAGACATTGAAAGGTAATTTAAATGTCAATTCCATGTAAAAGAAATATTTAGACGTTTTTATTGCTCTTTAGGAAATACCACGAGATTATAAAGTTGTGAAAGGCGTTGGAATTCAAATGATTAGATTTAGAGAAATTACCTAGAATCAGATTAAAATAAAACTCATTTACCAACCTCTCTTAGGAAATTCATCTTTAGAAGCTGAGTAAGAAATACCGAGAAAAAGTAACGTGTAAAGTATTCCTGACTGTTCTGAAATATGCCTGACTATTCGAAAACATATGGCACAGGAGCGTTCGGCGATAGAAAACCTCCGACAAGGCGGGGCAATCCGCTCTCCAAGTGTTCCATTCTCCAAATAGGTTACATTCCTATCCCTTGTATAATCAGACCACTTGTTGCTTGTCATTTGACCCATGTTTTAGTAACACTTTCATGAAAAAGCTACTTATGACGTTGTTAGTAACACTTTTTCATGAAAAAGCTACTAATGACGTTGTTAGTAACACTTTCATGAAAAAGCTACTTATGACGTTGTTAGTAACACTCATGAAAAAGCTAGTTATGACGTTGTTGGTACTCTTAGCCCAAACCAAACAAAAACGGACAGAGACAAGAAAAACAGGCAAACAAACAAATGTAATACACAAACATACTTTTATTGGCGGAGGTTAAAATACGTTTTGTGAAGTACCGCAAAAAATGGATTTAAGCCGTTTAGGAAAAAAATAACCTTATTTGAAAAACTACCAGTAATAAGGTACTAAACATTTCGACGGACCTTCAGAGCGAAAGCTCATTGATTAAGACATTTTGCGAGACCTGTTACAGGTTCTAAAGAGCCAAGTACTAGAGGGGGCAATGCTGTCATTGCACCTCATGCAGTGCACTGTAGGCTTAAACTGAGGTTCTTTGCAGCTTCCCTTCGGCCCCTAGCTGCACCCCTTTCATTCCATTTACTGTGCCTCCTTTCATATTCTTTTTCTTCCTTCCTTCCCACCCTCATTCATAGTGCAACTGCGTTGCTTTCCTCCTGTTACACCTTTCAAACCTTTGTACTGTCAATTTCCGTTTCAGCGCTGAATGATCTCATAGGTCCCAGCGCTTGGCCTTTGGCCTAAATCCTATTTTTCTATCCTATTCTATTTTACTATAATCTTTTCAAGCGTACTAGATGCCCTTGTTTATTACTACTTGTGGTGTTTACAGAAAGGACGTTTTTCTCTTTATGTTGATTTGGATCTGCTTCTTTCCTTGTTCCCATTAAATTTCTGTCTTGTGTAATATTTCTCAGTGTAACACGTCAGTTTTTATCAACTGCCAGACGATTTATGGAGCAGATTGATAAAGCTATGGACGCTCTAACATTTGAGTTTAGGAATTCAGAACAATTCTGCTTACTTGTTAAATATGAAAGTATGAGTGATTTTGAATACCTTCTGTCGACGAGTAGATATCATGTGCATAGGATTACACCCAAATCACCAAACTTAAAAAAAAAAAAAATCGCCGAGACCCAGACGGAGTGAACGCTCTTTAAATGAGAGTGAAAATAGCAACGGATCAGACAGGACGGCTCATGAATCACTCTTGCTTTTCCACACCCCTCCCCCCCCTCGCAGTTCGAGTCTGCCCAATGAATGAAAGAAGCAGTTCAGAGAGATGCCGGGTTGAACGAACGCTTAAATGCCGGGCACTGAAGGATCTGGATGCTGAAATACCGGGCGTTTGACGACATGCCAGATATGTTGTTGACCAACGCGTTCCATTGCAGCCAAGCATGAAGACGAACTCGTTGGAACGCAAGGTCGTCCACAATGCGGTCTGGGCACTGAGAGACCGACCTTACGTCGTATGTAATTAACCTTAATCGCCAAGCTTTACTGTTGCACAGGTAGACACAGTCTGTAACTGTATTTCTTACGCGAATGGGTTGCGGTGTCAGCTTTTTTACTTCTTTTACCCAGGTTTGTGGTTGTTGTCCTTGACTATATTTATCAGACCCCGTGTAGGCTGTTCATCTCTGTCTCACCACTGACGTTTGTAATAATTAGGTGTCTTTTTGCAGCCGTGCGCGATTGCCTTTAAACATAATTAGGTTCTGTGTATAATTGTATCCATCTAAATTACTTCTGTCTGACTGACCAGGTCTGTTCATTTAATCCTGTGTTCGGTATAGTCGTGCCATGTTTTACACTGTTTCAAATGTAGCAATAGTTTTCTTATTCAGTAATGTTCATTTTTTCATATTTTATTATTAATATTCTCTGTTGATTCACCATAAAATATATTGAACCTTTCTACTTTTTATTTAAATTTTATACATTATTTTAATCCCTAACCATTAATTCACGATAAGAGTAATTATTCATGTATCTTTAAATTCATATACTTATATATATTGTGTGTGTATATATATATATATATATATATATATATATATATATATATATATATATATATATATATATATATATATATATATGTATGTATATATATATTGTGTGTATGTACGTGTGTGTGTATAATTTTATGTGTATTACATATATATATATATATATATATATATATATATATATATATATATATATATATATTATACAGTAAAATAAAATAATCCAACAATTATTCCAACTTACATCCCGCTTTGCGAAGAGTATGTCTAGTTCTCCGTGTCCGTAATCCAACTTGTACCAGTCAGTTTTGGTGAGAATGTTATGTTTTTGTGTTGTTTGTTTGTATGTCTATGTTTTTGTGTTGTATGTTTGTATGTCTACTTGTTAGCAGAATTAAGAGAGAGAGAGAGAGAGAGAGAGAGAGAGAGAGAGAGAGAGAGAGAGAGAGAGAGAGAGAGAGAGAATATATACTGTATATATATATATATATATATATATATATATATATATATATATATATATATATATATATATAAACCTATCTGTGGTGCAGTTAAGGTACATGTTAGAAATCATGGTATTATGTTTTGGGATCTGTTTGATGGTCTTAGGGCGGTGGCGGGGGGGTGGCGGGGTGGGGGGAAGGGCAGTTGGGGATGTATATCCTTAGCGGAGGTTTGCTGTTATTCATGAATTTTAACGAAAGTCTTACATGGTGACTGTCATCAAGCTATTAGCTTTCCTTGGGAGGCGAGGGGGTGGGGTGGTGTTGGGGAGTTGTGGGTCGTTAGTCGTAGGGGTGGTTTGCAATCTTTGAACGCTCTCGCTTGTTATATTTTGTTATTACTGAAAAAGCTGTAAGTGATGTTGATTTTCTGCTAAGTATAGCAAGAAAGCGATATATATTAATAGAACCCTGTGACTATGCTGTGTATATTGGCTGTCTAATGGAGAAGTCTCCCACCATTAGGTAATCAATTTATTTCTTTGAATCCACATTTCTTTTAAGCATCTACATAACGCTTTCAATAAAGATTTGTTAATTGCCAAGGACTTCCCGTTTTGCACTTTTATGAATATCTCGGAAACATCATAAATATCAAAGAATGCCATCATTAAACTGAAATTTATTGACGAACATGATTTTATTGTCTGTTAAAAACATTAATTTTTTCTTTCATGTTTTAGTTTTGCAAAGTTTTATATAAAATTGCAATTTTATATAACTAAAATATCTTTAATTTTTTTCTAATTTTTGTTTTATTTTTTCAAAGCTCGTTTATAGGAAGATTCACATCACTGGAGTAATCAGCGTCTGTAAGCTAGTGTTCGCTCATAATTTTCTTTTCCAATACTCTCTCTCTCTCTCTCTCTCTCTCTCTCTCTCTCTCTCTCTCTCTCTCTCTCTCTCTCTCTCGTTGCTCTTATTTATTAAACGTAACTGTACCTTCAGTCACCCATTTTGGCTCTGTTGCCCTCGCCTTAAGATGCGTGAAGGGTAATTATCATGGTAAGTGGGACTGGAAATTTGAGTCTTATGCGCATCGCCTCATGGGAATAGGAACTCAGATTGTATGACGCTGAGTAATTCATCTTACTTTGTAATGACCCGAAATTACACGTTGTTTTTCTCCTCTCGATTTCTATTCTTTTTTTTTTTTCTTTCTTTCTTTTTTTTTGGCCCATTATTTCAGTCTTTGTCGTCGTCGCCTGGCTGGTTCCATCTTCAGCTGACGGGCAGAGAGAGAGAGAGAGAGAGAGAGAGAGAGAGAGAGAAGAGAGAGAGAGAGAGAGAGAGTAAAATGGGTCAGATTGAGATAACTTGCTTTCGTCTTGTAGGTGTGTATGAAAACAATTCCCTTACCCTTTTTTATCTTTCCTTTGTTCTGTATCTTCTTTACTGTGTATTTTTCATCTTGTTTATTGTTCAGCAATTTTTAGGTGAATCTAGCGCAACCTTTGTATTATACATTGGTATCTATACCTCATCTATCATAAGCATTATAGTTGTTATTCGTGGTACTTTTGTAAAAATTGATTTTCCTATTCGTGCTAAGATATTTTATGCTTTTTGAAGAATATAAACATGCTGTATTTCTGTACATTTTTTATTTATATACAGTGTATTTAAATACAGTCATAAGCTGACAAGAATTAACATTATCACATTCTTTCTCCTCTCACCTAACCTAATGAAATCTTTTTGCAAAAATTATACCGTGCCCTGATTTTTATCTCAAGTCTCTCTCTCTCTCTCTCTCTCTCTCTCTCTCTCTCTCTCTGTCTGTCTGTCTGTCTGTCATCCATCATGAGACCCACCGTCTGCGTCACCACCAACCCGTCCGTGCCATTCCTGCGACGCGCGTCATCACTATAACCATCACCTCTATCTGTCTCGTTATCCGTCTCTCCCTTTCCCCCGTCATTACATCACCGTCATCGTATGCCCTTAAATGCTACTATCTGCACCATCCTTCCTCCCCCCCCCCCTTTCCTCAGTCCCCCCCCCTCCACGATCCCCTATGGAACGCAAGCGTTAATCCCTTATCTGTATCGTCCTTGCAAATCGGCTTCGAGTTGAAGGACATGGCTCATTTGCATATTACAAGACACTTACAGTTGCATGAAGAGGAATGCCGACAGTCGAGGGATGGTGCAGTTGCTCTTGTTATTAATGTTTTGCTAACGTATGGGTCTTTTGTGGATTGGGGGTTTAAGTGTAGACGGATTGAGAAATGATGCCATGGAGAGAGAGAGAGAGAGAGAGAGAGAGAGAGAGAGAGGAGAGAGAGAGAGAGAGAGAGAGAATAAATATAAACTTACCTGTTGTGTAGTTAAGTTACATGTTAGAAATCAAAGACATTTCATGAAACTAATTTCATTACACATCGTTTAAAAACAAAAAGAATAATGCCAAAATTTTATTTGCCGAATGGGCAAATTTAAAGCAGATTTTGGTGACCTTTGAATTAAATTGTTAGTAAATTGAACTTTTTATTTCTTTACATGAACGTTGTTAGGTTTAATAAAATTTAAAAACCCAGTTATTATTATTATTATTATTATTATTATTATTATTATTATTATTATTATTATTATTATTATTATTATTATTATATGTCGGCACAGTTTCTAAGTTTTATTCAAAAAGCATTCAACTGAGTTTGGATTTCTTGTGAGTTACAATAGTCTGTTCGTAGGAAAAATGGAGTAAGCTTTGTCTGCCTCATACCTAAGCTATAGATTATCAGCCAAGGTTTTTTTTTAATATTTCATTATTTCCTATGAATTTGAGATACTTTTTGGCTGATGTTCTCCTCTCAATAGGATTACTTTCGTTGTCTTCCGCTTAAAAGTGATTTGGAAGTGTTGCTTAATTTGCGAATTTTGAAATTTGTGAAACCTCTACCTAAATCTTCAGATATCTCTTAAGATTAAAGTCTCTCTCTCTCTCCATTATATATATAGTATATGTATGTATATGTACGGTATATATATATATATATATATATATATATATTATATATAATATATATATATATATTACTATATATATATAAGTATATATATATATATAATAGTATATATATATATATATATACTATATATATATATATATATATATATATATTATATATATATATATATACTATATACTCTTCTCTCAAGAGCGCATCACATCTCCTCTTACAAGGAAGAGTTTTTTCTATCTGCCTACTCCGTCAGTGGTGACGGGCGTCTTGACATCCTTCGTCAGCCAATAAATGAAGAGACACCAAATATGCTCAGTGTTAATTGGTTCTTGAGTAACCTGAAATGACGGGAGGTATCTTCTGCCATTTCTCAGGTGGTCCTCGTCGTGTCATGCGCCTTCGGGCTGGTAATACTACAAGGCGAGCTTCGAAGATAAGGGATATGTCTTTAATGAAGTGCTACTTTGATTACAGCCATTTTCTTATTATTTTTATTGCTGTTTATGTCTTGCGAACTGTCAACTTGAAGCTGTTATAATTAAGGTTTCTATTATTGTTAGTGATTTTGAAATTTCTATTGCTTTAGTTGTCGTTGCAAGGTGTTATTAATTATTATTATTATTATTATTATTATTATTATTATTATTATTATTATTATTATTATTACATGTCTCTGAAACCGTCATTATAATATTTCATATAACTTTATTATTTTATTGTTACTGAAAGGACATTATTATTATTATTATTATTATTATTATTATTATTATTATTATTATTGAAATGTTTATTGTTATTGAAATGGTGGTTATTATTATTATTATTATTATTATTATTATTATTATTATTATTATTATTATTATTATTATTATTATTATTATTATTCAGAGGTTACATTTGATTATTCCATTGGAGATTTATTTCCTTATTTGCGAACTGTATCATGTGGTAACAGCGATAGTGTGAAATGAAATAAATGCAGATCCTTAATAATAAGTGTCTTACAGGTCTCATATATCATACCGGTTGCAAAGATGGCTTTATTATTTATTTCAGAATTGGGCTTCTTCACTTTCTGATTTAATTTTTTAAGTTTTCATATTCAGTTTTCTCTTATTTTTTTTGTACTTTATCTTTTGTTTCTCTTTCCTCTTCCATTTTCTATCTATTTTCTGTGTTTCCGTACCTTATTCCAAATCTTCCCTTCCTTTTCTTGTTTATCTCTCATTATGCATTCCTTCTTTTTCTCTGCTACACCGCCCTTTCTTTTCTTCCTTTTGGTTTTCCTTATTTTCCTCTGTTCCTATTCACAGGTCTCAATAGTAAAGTTTTTATTATTAATTCTCCTCACCCTTTTTATTTATCCCCTTCACTGTTTCCGTGTCCTTCTCGTTTTTCTTGATTTTCCTCTACTATTCAATGCTTCTGCTAATCATTCTTTGTCTCTTATTTCGCCTTTGTCGTGCCCGGCATTAATTTCTCTCTCTTATCTGACCCCCCTGACATTTAAAATCTGCCCGGAATGGCCAATTATGTAGCCAATTTAATCTTTAATCTTGATCCGAGTAATTGGTTCCACGTTCCTTAATGGGACGATCGTAATTGTTCGTCTTTAATCGATAATTTGTGGCTCGGGATCTTTTCCAAAAATATTTACGTCGAAGTCATCAGTCACAATCCATCCGAGTTTTGAACCTTACTGCCATTTAGTTCCGGCGCTCGACGACAATACATCATTAAACTAAATAGAAAAAGAATAGTAAAAAAAAAAGGTCTAATGAGGTCTCTCCTAATCTGGCTGCGAATAGAAGCTCATTTAATATGTAAAGTTTAGGCTTGGTAAATTTCCGTTTTAAGTATGTCTTGGAATTTTCTGGATAATTCCGTTCGGATAATTTTATAATATTATTATATATTACTTGTTTAATGGTTTTTCTCTAAGGCTCATGGAGAGGGAATAATATGGTATCTGATATGGTATGAATATTGCCATGATTTGTTCTCTCTCTCTCTCTCTCTCTCTCTCTCTCTCTCTCTCTCTCTCTCTCTCTCTCATATATATATATATATATATATATATATATATATATATATATATATGTGTGTGTGTGTGTGTGTGTGTGTGTGTGTGTGTTTTATACATACGGACAGATAGATGTGCATGCTAGCGTGTATATGTGTGTGCGTGAAAGAAAGAGAGATAAAGGGTTGACTAGTTGAAGAATGCGTTGGACATCCTTCTGGCGCTGATGACTTGATGGCAGGGTCATCATTGGTGCCAATTGAAATTGGTAGTTTGAAGCACAAATAGGGTGGTCTCATCAGATCAGCTTTGCTGTGCAACTGCTTGTTAGAGAAATAAAGCTTAACCAAGTTAAATGGGCTCCATGGGGCGTTTCAAACTTCCCTGCAAGTGACTTTATCTCCGTGATAAATGGGGAGGGTTTTGTTCTGTAGCTGTTTTCTTTGGGTACTTCTTTGTTTATAAGCAGTTTTGTCTTTGTTGCTTCAATCTCTTGGGTCTTTTGTGATTGTCTTAGATTTCCTCATTTGTTATGATTAGCCCTCCAAACACTTGATTGCCCCCATTATATTTGTTGGTTTGTGATGAATCCCTCTTACCGGTTTTATGTTTTTTTTTTCCTTGTAAGTTTCGGCACCATTTGATTTTGAGGCAGTCACTTGAATGCATTAGGATTAAGTCCTTGCTTACTATATTATTCGCGGTCGCGCTTCTTCGTTTAAATGGCTCAAAAAGTTGTTTGCTTTAGATATTAATACCCAGATGGCAACGTGTCTCCTTATTTTCTTTTATGGACGTAATATTTATGTAATTTACGTTTTTCTCATTGGATGTTTACAGTTCATTTGAACGCTGTTTGTTTTGCGATGAAGTCATTTTAGCAGCGATGATCTCCTTCTCCAAGGACGGTGTTGCCTTCCCTAGTTTACAGTTTCATCCCCTCTGCCCGAGTTATTATTTTCATAGCATTGTTTCGTCTCTCACAAAAACAACATTAGCAACAACAATATTATTTATAACAACAGGGAGACAATAACAGTGGTGAGGCTGATGATCATGATTATATTTATCGAGAGTATTTTTATCTCCTTCCAGGATGTACATGTCTTTGGTTCGGTTCCTTTGTCTGTTGGTCTGTCTGATCTGGTAGCACGTTTACTTGGAAGCTAATGGCCTGATTTTGATAGCTTAGTGGTAATGGTTACTGGGTTTCTCGTTCACTGTCCACATTCGACCCACGTAAAGAGGGCTTTAAAAAGTAAGAAAAAAAAAATTTATATACATGTATATATATGTTTGTATGTGTGTATATATATATGTGTGTGTGTGTGCGTGTATATGTGTGGGTGTGTGTGTACTTTATCTGTACAATAACTATTCCTCAAAAGTCCTTTTCACTCCCTAAAAGTTCGTAGAGGTATAAGAGAAAGTTAAATTGTTTTTCAATTTTTATTTATGCTTCCTTTTGTTAGATTAAAAATGTCATACAAAGTTTAAACAAGCTCCTTATCAAATATTTGTCTCTTTTAAAAAATTTCCCCACTCTTTCTCTTTCGCTCTCTCATCCATACATATCGTGCGGCACACACACACACACACACACACACACACACACACACACACACACACACACACACACACACAAGGCTGCTACCTGTCCTTCCACAAATTAGTAGTCCCTTGGAATACCAAAAACCGGCAAAGTAATGTGTGTTTTTTATCGTAGTGTTATTGCCATAGCTAGATTTG
>JANJGK010004441.1:35000-42500 GCA_039081455.1 Macrobrachium rosenbergii
ATAATAATAATAATAATAATAATAATAATAATAATAATAATAATAATAATAATAATAATAATAATAATAATAATAATAATAATAATGCTTTATGACTGGGCAGTCCCACTTTTAAATTACAATTCAGCAGTTCAATCACCACAGGGGAGGTCTGTTACCACTAATGATAATGTACTGTAAGCAGGCAGTCTCACATGGGAATTCCTTCTGTGGGTCAGTGGAGATACTGATGACCTGACAAATCATAGGTCAGTGGTTCAAATCCCCAAAGAGGAGGCTTGTCTTTATCAGTAATATTGTAACATGGGTTTAGGAAAAACAATGAAACATGTAAAACACACCTGATAATACCCACCGTAGGTCAACAGAAAGCACCCTTCGTTAATAGATAGCCGGCTCCCGCTTACGCCTTCGCTAAGTTTGATCTTCTAATTCACTGTTTAAGATTTTTCTCTTTGGACGTTTCGCTAACAAACTTCTTGGCGTGAAATGGATTCTAGGAACTTAGGCAAGGATATCCAAGACGGGACGCCACTACTTACAGGAGTTTAGTTGGTACCTAATATCCTCAGTTTAATTGCAATTGTTAAGTTAGTAATAATTGAATACTTTCATTTTTTTTATTCATTGACGTAGTAGTAGTAGTAGTGAGAAAATTACTCTTAAAAGTGAATAGGGCAAAGGTATAAGGCATAGATAAAACAGATTTTTATGATGCAGCCATATTGGTTTCAAAGGTTGAAAAGAGAGGCATGTAATTCGCAAACACATGCGAGTTCACACACACAGTCGTGTATGTACTGTACCATTACCAAAATATTTATTGTTGATGGATTATTTATTTGACTTTGATCTGACTCCCATGTCATAGTGACTGAGTGCATCACAGTATTGACAAACTTTAATGGCTTGTGCATTTTGTATAATTATTTCTTGGGTACTGTGATTATGCTCGAGTACAATACACGGTTTCATGAGTATGTAACATCAAGCGACCAGTTTTGATCGGCATCTGATCATTTTACCATTTGCTGGACTAGCATGCGCTTGCTAAATTTAAAGGGTAGCCGCACCGACTGCAACTTCCGGGGCTATTTTACACTAATTTTTGCCATTCACGAGGCCAACTTTTTTTGGTAAAAGAATTCGTAAAAGTTTTCTCATAACTTTTTGCGTAATCCTGCTAACAAAAAAGACAAAAAATAAGTCAACTGAACCAATAACATATCCTCCTCTGTATAGACCGTGATGAACAAGAAGAAGAAAATGAAGAAATAAAAGAGTCAAAATCGATAATAATAAACATAAGAGCAATAATCTGGAGCAAGGAACTTCGGAACCACACCGAGGAAAAAAGTGATTAACTAATTAGCAGCTCTAATAGGAATCAGGAGAAATGCAATTATGTAGTGGTCGATCTAATTCGGCATATGAAATCTATCCCTTCAGCCATGTGTGTTTTTTGGGTGTAATTACCAAGCTTCTTGACCTCGGTTGACCCTTGGGAGGGAGAATGTTAACATATAAGTTACGTTATTCGGCGAAATAGTTTTGAGGTAGTAGTCAGCTTATCCCCGCTGGTATTGCACATTATATATACATATATATTATATAATATATATATATATATATATATATATATATATATATATATATATATATATATATATATATATATATATATATATATATATATATATATATATAATGTGTGTGTATGTGTGTGTGTGGATTATGTATGTATGTGTGTGTGTGTGTTCCGGAATAACTCTGAAATGCATTGAGCAAATTCCAACCAAATTTGGTACACATATGGCTTACTATCTAGAAAAGAATACTGTGGGGGTAAGACATCACTACACCAAAGGACACCAAAGTGGGTGCTGGTGGGAGGGGCTTCTCTGAAACGGGGCTGGTTCTGTCTGTAGACTTAGTAACTAAATAAACTCTATGTGTTCATCATACCTCATCTGGAAAAGAATATTGTGGGGAAAGACACCACTGGCATCATAGGGGGTAGGGTTGACGGTGTGAAGGGGGTGACGTAAAAATAACCGAAAACGACAGATATTACTCTAATCCATAGTTTTCAAGGTCGCTGAGATGAATGGTGACAGTCCCGATGCCCTTTAAATCTAAGTTCAGCCCCAATAGGAAGGTGGGGTGAGAAGGGGTGAAGTATGAAATATCAAAAATGTCAGATATTAGTGTCTAAACCATAGTTTTCGAGGTTGCTGAGGTGAATAGTGACCAACCCGATGCCCTCTAAGTACAAGTTCACCCCCGACAGGAATGGGGGTGAGAAGGGGTGAAATATAAATTCAGAAATGCTGGGCAATGTAAATGAAGCAACTATCTTAACAGGAAAGGGAGAAAGTGAGAGAGTGAGAGGGAGAGGAAGTGAGAGAGGGTAGAGGGGATGTTAGGGAGTAGAAAGAGGGAAAGAGAGAGGGAGAGTTGGAGAGAGAGAGAGAGAGCGAGAGAGAGTAGAGGGGTTGTTAGAGAGAGAGAGAGAAACTCGCAAACAACTTTTCCAAGAATCTTTAGAATATACTTTTCATATATTTCAAAGAATATTTGTCGCTATTTATAGCGATGCTGCCTTCATTCCGTTACATTTTTCTATAATTTTACATTCAAATTTTCCCTAATGGGGTCATTCATCTTACTTAATGAGCGAGTTGCATACTTATGCAATCATACTTAGGTATGAAGTCATCGATCAAGACGAAGAAATATTATCTCTATACTTAAGTGATGCCGAATTTAGAAGGTGAAGAGACTGTCTGGCAAATGATTAACTCCGCGAGAAGGAAGATTTTTAATTCCAAACCTCTGGTATTTTCCTTCTTTCACATATCAGTGGTTTTTAACAACATGATCCTATGTTACAGGTAGCACATGATGTTGCAATAATCATGCTGAAAATATAGTAATAATAATGAAGAGAAAATTAATAGAAATTCATTATTATTATTATTATTATTATTATTATTATTATTATTATTATTATTATTATTATTATTATTATTATTATTATTATTATTAAAACAACAGGATCTATCATAATTAAAAACAAGTAATGTTAATTTTTACTTAAAAATCATATTCTCTGCTAGTATATATGGTTCATGCGTGTTTTAGAGTTTAACATGTTATTCTTTTTTACAGAACAGTTCCTCCATCTTTTTGTGTAACTTATCGAACATCTTATGAAGTGCTGTTCACATGTCTGATATATGTGCCTCCTCCCACTGTGCTGTCCTATTTCGCAAAATTGAGGCATATAATCAGCCCACTTTATCAGCATCCCGGTTAACACCGCCAAACATTCCTTTCTTAAGCATTAGTTCATAAATTTCCCATTGTTGTTGTTTAGCGTGTGTCCCAATTTTAGATCGTTTTTGTGCTGGCATCACGAACACTTTTATGCCTCGGAAGTATTGGAAGTCTTCTCCCATTTTACTGTATTTTATCTGATATGAGTGAAAGCTGGAACCTTCATCACCAGAGGCAATAAACCAGAATTGTTTCTGATTTGGATTAGAGGCGGCGATGGCAGGAATTTGGCTTGATTTTAGCTATGACCCAAACCGGTTCTCCTTCACACAAATGGAGGACATGCTACAAGCGCTTAAACTCCATTTGCAGTAATGAATTCATTCCTCGACTTTCAGGTAAATGGCTTCGTGAATAATGACTGTTGCTACTTGCATAAAATATACATACTCTTAGTGAGGCGACTTCTTTGCCTCCTATAGCAGTTGCATCTCAGTATGATGTTGGTGACCTAAAAGGCTTAGTTCCAAGTCACTGTATATTTAATCATTCGGAGGAAGAGCGGAATATCCTTTTCCTGTCAATGTTCGTTTCCCCCTCCTAAGATTTTTGGTTTTGATGCCGTGGTCGTATGAACAGGGAGGCCATTTGTAGGTAGAGGGAAAAAGGGGTTGTTTCCTCAGTGGTAAATCTTGATGTCTGTTTTCTTTTTCACTCGATATGAGATTTTGAAAACATATTTTATCCAAAAGCAAAAGATATTAATTCATGCAAAATTCACGCTAGTTTAAATAGTTTACGCGGATTTCATCGGCAAGTCAAGGTAGAATTTTGACCCCCCAAAAAAGGAAAAACTTCCTAACTCAGTAGACTACCAGTGATTAAATTATTATTATTATTATTATTATTATTATTATTATTATTATTATTATTATTATTATTATTATTATTATTATTATTATTATTATTACAACTTTTCCTCTCTTTCCAAATATAATTTTATTGTTCCCTTTGTAAATGTGTTTTAGTATTTTGTAAGAGCATAAGCTGGAATAAGAGTTGTTATTACTATTATTATTATTATTATTATTATTATTATTATTATTACAGGATTTTCCTACCACTTGTTTTACCTACGTATGATAATAATAATAATAATAACAATAATAATAATAATAATAATGATAATAAATGTATGCTATATTTCAGTTCGCTGTCATGCTCAGAAAATGGGGTACAAATACAAAATTCAGAGCAAAATTTACAAAATATCCTCAAAAAATCCTCCTCCGTAGAAACTATTTTTCCCTGTATTACGAACACTCTCGCTCTTCCTAGCGTTGTCTCTACCAAAATACTGTCTGCCCCCTTTGATTTTCATTACATTATCATGGACGCCATCACTCATCACTGTCGCTCATTATCATCATCATTCATATTCATATCTCCTTGAACGATGCTGTTGGTCTCCATTGAGAACCGAGCCCACCCAGAGGTTGTAGGGAAATGCAGGTACTATCGGTAGTAAAATAATTATACTCTCTCTCTCTCTCTCTCTCTCTCTCTCTCTCTCTCTCTCTCTCTCTCTCTCAAGTTCCTCATTGGACGGGTGGGTATCGTTCTCAGCTAGCACTCTGCTGGGCCCGCCTTCGATTCTCCGGCCGGCCAGTGAAGGATTAGAGGAATTTATTTCTGGTGATAGAAATTCGTTTCTCGTTATAATGTGGTTCGGATTCCACAATAAGCTGTAGGTCCCGTTGCTAGGTTACCAATTGGTTCTTAGCCACGTAAAATAAGTCTAATCCTTCGGGCCAGCCCTAGGAGAGAGCTGTTAATCAGCTCAGTGGTCTGGTTAAACTAAGGTATACTTAACTTCTCTCTCTCTCTCTGTATAAGTCTGTCTTCTATCTTTCGAACTTTATTTATTCATCTGTCCGTTTGTCTGTTGCCTTATTTGTAACAGTAGTGAATTTTTGTATAACTGTTTGTTTTGTATACATGTTTTATTTACTTACCTATCTTCATGTATCCTTTTTGTGAACCATTAACGCATATTCGATATATATTCTTGATGTCTAGGAACAGGTTAAATCTGATAAATCTTTTTCTAATTAATGATATAGTTTTTTGCGCAGTTTCGCGAGGCCTGCCTTTCGAAATACGTTAAATTCTGCCTGAGTTACAGTTTCCTTAATATGGATTAGAATTGATTTGATTTTTTGACCCATTAGTTCCCCTGGTGAAAGGTTGTTACCCACAAGAACATAAAAAAATTCATTACGCTCAAACAGACATACATTTGATATGAATATACAGGGTATATATGTTTTGATATGAATATACAGGGTATGTATGTTTTAAGCAGGCATGTATACTTATATAACATGAGGTTGCTTCCATTTAGTAACTTTATATACTTCCAAGAAGAATCATCAGCAGCGCGTTCAATATATACGCTGCGCTTTTCAAACTGTCTTGCACCTACTGGCTTCCTGGTTGTGTGTGATTCCTCCTTTCCAACAATTTTCACACAGTCTGTCCAGCCTTATCTACTTCTCTCCCTAGCACCTCCGAATTTTATACTCATCATAAACCTGACATCATCTATCCTTTCCATAATATGACCGAACCATTTCAAAACACTTATCCACACACACACACGAACGCACACATATGTATTGTGTATACGGTATATATATATATATATATATATATATATATATATATATATATATATATATATATATATATATATATATATATATATATATGTGTGTGTGTGTGTGTGTGTGTGTAGAATTATGTGGGTGCGTTTGCGCTCTTGTGCGTCTGAGTGACTGCAAGTAAGGGCGTCTTGTGAAATTGATATTACCTCCGTGTCGTGGGGCCCGTCCCAAGTGAATTAATGTTTTCTCAGCACCATCTCGATCCTCTCTGGATGCACAGTGAAACCCCCCTTTTTTTGTTTTGTCTGTAGTATGTTTAGGAACGTTGCTTTTCTTGTGCGGTTTCGTTTTCTAAGAATTTTCCCCTTCCTAGATATTTTGATGTTTGCTTCTTGTTAGACCTTAAATACCTGCATGGATTTTTGTTGGTTGAAGTAAAAAGACGTTGTGAATCCTTTTGAAATTACACTGGAGACATGCAAGGCGTGAATGCACTGACTGTGTTTGTATGCATGAGATTTCATCACGGGCTGCTCCAGAAGCCAGCTTTTGTACAGTACAACGAATTGAGATGAGACTTCTCTTCCAAGTCTTTCTCCCATGCGGTTTCTTGAATTATAAATTCTGTTTCGAGGATGGAGTTAGGGTTGGTCGAGAACTAATACTGAATTTTCTTTATTATGTTATAGTTGCTTACAGTTGGGACGAGAATTATGTTGGAACAAAAGAGGATATTTTTCTGTCTAGTTATCCTTCCTTAACATGTTTTAAATTCTTGAATTCCTTACATTACTCCCAGTATACCTGTATATGCGTATGAGAGGAATGGGTGTACGGAGAATGACGATGAGACTGTAGTGAAGATAATGATGTTACTCGACGAGGTTAATGATATACTTGTACAATGTGCTCTAATGTTCTACCGGGACGTCGTAGAATTAATGAAGATCCCTTAAGCAGGTGACCACCACGAAAGGGAAGGGTACTGAGAGTCATATAAGGGCGGGAGGGCTGAACATAAAGTCACAAATAGCAACAGGATTTGGGATAGGGTTACATTCCTCTGGTAACAGATTTCTGTGCTCAGTTAATTTTCTTTACAAGTGTTCGTAAAAGGATATGTTTTATCAAGACTTCTATCGATATCATAGTTTGCCTTGATGTTAACATCGCACGTCCAAAATTATAAGCTGTTTGCAGTAGTGACCTTTGTGTAATAGCTTCATCTTCAGGGGTGTCCAAGGATACGAGGGTTATTAGCCACACAAGTGCTGAATTTATCAAGATGCTTCTTGACAATGTAAGTTGAATGATTGATTAGTTTGCTGAAAATAGCGCCACGATAACTAAGGTCGTAGAGGCTGAAAACATTTTTAACTGTAAATAATTAAAACTAAAAATAAGTTTACATGGTCTGAATGTAAAACGGGTAGATCATTAACTTTGATATTTTGGGAATGCCTCGCTTGTGACCGCAGATTGTAGGAGGTTTCAGGTGATTTCGACAAGCATTTATCTTTCTCAATATTTTCCTGTAAACAATGCGTTCATGAAG
>JANJGK010004441.1:45000-62398 GCA_039081455.1 Macrobrachium rosenbergii
TAGAGATACGAGGAAAATGACGAAATTGGCAGATTATATATATATATATATATATATATATATATATATATATATATATATATATATATATATATATATATATATATATATATATATATATATATATATATACCGTATATTATGGTGTGTTGCGTTAGAAGAGAAGAAAAGTAACTCAATTGTGGGTTTTTTTTTTCATAATGCTATTTACAACAAATTCTGCATTATTACCATAGTATTCTCACATATTATTCCAATATATCGTTTCGTGAAAAAGCACGTTAAAAGAAGAAGAAGAATTTGTTCTTAGTTCATCTTTCAGCAGAAATATACTCGTTTAGGCATAACAAACCACTAGATAGTAGCTATACAATGCCTTTTAATTCTGTATCAAGAAGACTCAATAGTTTTCTTTGCATTGAATTCCTTTCAATTTAACGCTTCACACTTCTTGCAACACGCTTATTTGTCCTGGAGGTCTTTGCCTAACAAGAAAATTGGTTTCCCTTGTATTGAGGCTCTTTCCCTTTAACATTTCTACTTCACAATCACCGTAACGCGTTTGCGTATCATTTAGCAACTTGCTTCTCACATATCTATCCTTCTGTCTTTCTGTGACCAATGTTCCAGCCATCTACGCCTTTTTATTCATTGATGCGTGATCCCTCTCACTGTACTTTCAGTAATCTGTGTGTTCTTCCGGTATTCGTTAGACTCCCATTAACTCCCAGATCTGTTTTTTAAAGTTATTATTATTATTATTATTATTATTATTATTATTATTATTATTATTATTATTATTACACTTTACTCTCTTGAGTGAGGTAGACTTCACAAGTCTAGTACTGTACTGTGCATTTCACCCATTCCTCTTAGGTCGATTTCCCACTCCGTGAATTCATCTGTAGGAAGGTTATCTCCTTCACCGCAACCTACTACATGATTTACTTTTCCTTTTGCAAATAATTTGGCTCACAAACATATATTCTTCTTCGCCAATTCTTTGAAATCATTACTGGCTTTATTGAGTCTCTTCCAGCGATGCGATAAGACAGCGCAAGTCTTCATCCTCTTGGCTTCAAAGCATGTCTTTTTTTCTTATCCTCACTGCCTTAATTACAGATCCAGGTAAACGAAGAAAGGTATATCTTTATTCTGTCTTGTAATTACTTTTCCCCCCCTTTCCTGTAGGCATACTTTCACATTTCCTTTTATTATCCATTTAAGAATATCTGCCAATCAAGTCCATCTTATCTTTTATATATTTCTTCCCTTTGTTTTCTATACAGTAGCGCTTGAGGCTTCTTCCATATGAATATTCATTTTGAATAATAAGAACATTCAACATCACCTCAGAAGACTACCCTTGGCTAGAGTTAACTTCTTTTCTGTCAGCACGCCCCCTTCTGCCCCTCTTTTTCTTTATTTTTTTTTTTTTATTTTGAAAGCTCCATTTTCTCATTAGTCTTTCTCTCAGCATTCACTCCGCTGAACAACTTTTTTTTTTTTCGGCCTGAAGCTCTTGCTCAATTTTCTCCGACCCGTCATTACCTCTTATCTTATGCTTTCGTATTTTATCCTTTGTTGTTTTATTCTCCCTCGAGAATCCTACGTTTTTTCCCTTTTTTCTTTTTAATTTGTGTGTGCTTTTTAAGGAACCTATCTGTGATTGTTTTCTTGTATTTATAAATGTGTGTGTTTTTTTTTTTTTACTTCAAGACGTAAGTAACTGTATTTAGTTCCTGCTGTATGAGGTTACTTAAGAATGTCTTCCTTATAATTTCTTAATTTATTTATTTATATATTTTTCGTCGCCTAGTCCTTTTTTCGATGTACGAGTTGAGTTGTGGTAACTACTGAATTTTTACATTATCTAGCTTGTTTCATTTGACTATAAATTCTAAACGTATTGATAGTTCGCGAGTTCATGTATAAAACAAGGACGAACTGTTGTAAGAAAAATGAGAACATAACAGAACAAGTGCACTTCATTGAGCTAATTCCACTTTTATCAGAAGGCATGGCCAATGTAATTTTGATATGCCTAACCGTTCGAAAGACGTCTGTATCGCTTGAATAATTAATACAATAAAAAGAGACGAACAAGCATACAGCAAGGTAAAAGAATGAATTGAAATATTAACAGTTTAAGGATCCATAATAATCAGTACATGTTCTTTAACCTGTTAGAGAATACATGAAAATTATTATGACTCAGTAGTGATGGAAAATCATTACACAAGTAAACTATCAGCTTTGACTTGGTCATCGGAAATTCGCTCATTTATAGAATACGATAAATCACTTCTCTGTCAATCAGCAGAATACTGCGCTTGTTTTATAAAGAAATAACATTCAGTCCTCAAGGGAAATCACTGAGTTCCGCTTTCCAGTTCGCTAAGCAAAAACTGAGCAGCCAGTTTGCCATGGAAATCAATTCAATTTAGCTTTCCTTTTATATTTGCTTTGGGCAGTAGGAATGAAGAAAAAGTATGTTTGAATGGATCCGTTGAGAATGACCATTAATATGTATTATTTGTAGTTATATGGAGAGGAAAGTTCTTCGATTTGGGAATAAAGCTTTGAGAAGAATATCGAGTTCAATATGTTGAGATAATGATGAAGGGGAGATGCTTTGGTCATGTTCCTCGCACAAACTCTGGGATAATAGTTCACGATAGTGTCACCAGAGGAGTTGGAAGAATCAAACCTACTTGGATGATGAATCTAAGACGAGGAGCTGGAGGTGAGTGGAGATTTGTGGAAGATGAAACACAGGAAAGACAAGAGAAACGGAATTTGACACAGGCCCTTTGCGTCTTATGGCACTGGAGGCAATAATGATTGCTGTATTATACAATGTTACTATCCTTTAATATTCTGCTTATGGAAAAGGAACGAAGGAAAGGAATGGGGTTGATTGTTTAAAGTGAGAATGGCGTTTTGAATTTGTTATTATTACTGATGTCATATGAACTTGTTTTGCTTTCCCTAAATTTTTCGTGTTTGCATGTTTTTTACCTCCCACAAAGCTAGGAAGGAGAACGCGGTTAAAAATTGTGATATGCATCAATAAATTTAAGTACCATTGGAAACAGATTGTTATTTATTTTACTAAATATACCTAATCGCGCAAGCTCAGTAACCGTAATAAAGACTAACTTATTGATTTGAGCCGGAAACATTCAGGTTACCGAAACCAAGGAAATTAGATTTTACCACTATTACAAACACTTCTTGATACCAATAATAGATTTATGTTTTTTATGAGCAAAGCAGCAAGTAACCTAGCTTCAACATTTGACATAAGGAGAAACGAAATAGCCATTATATAACTACATAAAACAGTCTACATGAATGGAAATAAATTAATCATTACATGAGTATATATTATGGAGGCGAGTCTTTAGGCTTCAAGAGTCCTCTAAAAGAGCCGAGAAAAACATATCCAGCTCACTTTCTGGTCTCAAGTGTGACGGATAACAACCTTCTTTCACTATAATAAGACTCTAAATAAGGCTGTTAGTTATTTCATTATGCATCGTTCATATGTGGAGATACCACTAGAATAAACTAAGGTAAGGGTGCTCGAGTCCCGAGAATGTACATTTCTCCCTTATTAAATGGAATGAACGTATGGAAATAGGATATGTATATGTGTGTGTACATAATGCATTATAACTCAGAACTCGAGGTGAAAGAAAGCTTATAATGATAAGGGTATTCTACGAGTAGTATTTTTATTTTTCATTTCTTTTTTAGCTTCATAACTTTAAGTCAAACAAAGATAGAAGGTCTTTTAAATATTGTCCCTGAGAAACAGAAAGCTAGAGAAGGAGGATATAAATGTTTCCGGAGAGAAAAAAACTTTTCCTGTGATACTTAATGTTAATACCTGAAAGATGTGTATAAATACACAGCATATATATTTCATATATATATGCATATATATATATATATATATATATATATATATATATATATATATATATATATATATATATATATATATATATATATATAAAACACATACAGCTTCTCATTTCATCAAGTCCGGACCAAGTCGATTAAAACCTCGAACTGTCCACAACGATCTTAATCACTTAAGTTTTTATATTACTTAATTTACGGCTTTCAGACAGAAAGAAAATCTGGAATCTGAAACTCATCCTATTTTATTTCTTGTCTCGCTCTTTTACTTTACCTGTATTTTATTTTCCTTCGATCCCTTTGCTCCTCCCTCGCGTTCCTCCTTCTCCATGATGGAAGAGGAGTTAATTGTTGATCGAATCAGAGATTAGTTACCTGTGCTACTCCCCTCAGGGAAGCAAGAAAGACGTACATGCGAAGGAGGCTTCTGGATTGCTCATCTGGGGCAGCTATGAGGTGCTATTTGGGTATGCCGGAGAGTTGTAATCTACACATGACTTTATTATTTTCGCTTGTTCTTTTCAGGCTTTAGTTATGATATTTTATTTGCTGTTTTTGCTTAGGTCTATTTATGATACACTTTCGAATTTATATTTATATTTAGAAATTTTTTGTCATATATATATATATATATATATATATATATATATATATATATATATATATATATATATATATATATATATATATATATATATATATATATATTATGTGTGTGTATGTCTTAGTTCCACTGGTTACTTGATTTTACGTTTTAAACGTACTTGGCAAGTACTGTTGAACATTTTGTGTTTTCATTAACTTGCTCAAATAATATTACAAATATTGTTCGGTCATT
The DNA here is from genome assembly GCA_039081455.1 of Macrobrachium rosenbergii. NCBI lineage: Eukaryota > Metazoa > Arthropoda > Malacostraca > Decapoda > Palaemonidae > Macrobrachium > Macrobrachium rosenbergii. The sequence continues at coordinate 49,769 of JANJGK010004441.1, forward strand.
TAATGTACACGAAACTCATAAAGACATATGAGTACCCATTTCATTTATTCTTATCTCTTTTTCAATATCCAACTTGTAAAATAAAATTCTCTCTCACTCTCTCTCTCTCTCTCTCTCTCTCTCTCTCTCTCTCTCTCTCTCTCTCTCTCTCTCTCTCTCTCTCTCTCTCTCTCTCTCGTTAACGGAAAAGGAAATAGAAACGAATATCCTTCCCAGAGCTTGAGGTAAAGGGGATTTGTACCGTCGCGGGATCTTGTCACCTGCCCTGTCACCAATTTGGCAAGTTATCGCCTTTTGGGTGTAAATGTCCTCTCTCAGGTAATTTTAGCCTCTAGGAGTCTAATGGCGGTACCTGTCTCGGATGGGCATTTGACAAATAGGTAGAGACGGCTGTAGTTACCTTTTTCTTACTGTTAAAATATGTGTAAAATATTTGATAAGATTTTACTGTATTTTTCGTAATGGAGGACCTTTTTCGAATATTGTTGATTGCTAAAATAATATTTAATGAATTTCTTAAGATATCTCTTGATCATTGATCAATTAGATGTAAAGATGCGTTACTCGAGGTATATATATTCTTTTAAATTAAGTGATTAAATTTTCATCAAACTGAGTGGTTCATTTGACACTTAGTAAGTATATTATAGCTTTATTAAGTTTGCATACTTATGACGGTAAAAGAGACAGAGAACATTTTTGTCAAACGCAGTGATATGTAATTACTGGCAACATAGTTTTAGCCGATTTTATAGATAAGAAGATTTCATCTGAATTTATTACTGATTAAAACACAAGTTAACTAAGGAATGAAACAATGTTACCAAGACCTGTCGTATTATAAGGTCAAGGAATCACCCCCTTAGGCATCCTTCCTACGAACTGTCACTTTTCAATTCTTAACAGTCTTAAGGTAAATTGCGTTCTTTTGTACCATGAAATTACGATACATATTACAGCAGAATTTGGACAATGGCTGTCACAACATAAATCTGAAGGAGTTACAGCCATGGCGGCCCGTAACCGCTCACCAGGGGATTAGGCACATTACCAGAGTAAAGAACGGTCCCCGTAAACAACTAAAGATGGAAGCTTAGGGACAAGTGTCGCACAGAACGCTTCCTCAAAACACCTGATGTTTAGGATACCAGTAAAAGATCTTGAGTTGTCGTGGTATTAGAAGTATTAAGGGGAGTTTTATTTTTGCCCGGTCTTCAGGAATTAAAGAAGTACAATTTTATGTTGGCGGTGGGAAATACTTCTCGGTAAAGTAATAATGATAGAGACGAGCATACAGACACACGAAAAGACTTATGAGACAACTGGAACGTCGGAGTAATGTTCGGAGAACAGTTAGATAGAGAGAGAGAGAGAGAGAGAGAGAGAGAGAGAGAGAGAGAGAGAGAGAGAGAGAGAGAGAGAGAGAGAGAGAGAGACTTATAAGACAACTGGAAAATAGGGGTATAGCTAGAAAAAAGTGACAAGTACGAATGGGTGTTGTGGCTTCGAGCGTCAGTCCCGGTTATTGATGAGAAAATACGTCGCCGAAGGTTGATGTCCTAAAAACAAAATGTCTTTAAATGGAGGATGGCTTTGAGAACGTAACGGTTATCAACCAGGGAAGTAAAAATATAATAATAATAATAATAATAATAATAATAATAATAATAATAATAATAATAATAATAATAATAATAATAATAATGGAAATTATTATTATTATTATTATTATTATTATTATTATTATTATTATTATTATTATTATTATTATTATTATTATTTTACTATACCAATAATCCATTAATAAGAATAATACTTCTAAACGAAAAGAAAGATGAAGGAAAGTTTAGCGAAATATAAACAACTTTCCTAGAATTAAAGAAATTTTGGGGACTGAAAGATAAACCAATGTTTGATCTCTTGAAAGAGAAGGAATTTTTCGGAAAGCCATTGGTAATAAATTAGGTTAGCGAAGAAAACACTAGCTAAAACTCGACATAAATTAGGCAATTCAGTGCGTCAGGAGAAGTAAGTGAAAAGTTGAAGAAAATAAACTCGAGAATATGTTCTAGGTTCTAGTAATAAAATGTCAACCATTTTAAATATGGTCATCAATTTGTCAGTTGTCAATCTTATCTCCGAACGATCTTACCCCGAATTTTATTGGTTACCTCTGTGCGTAATATGCAAGTTTGGGAAGAATACTCCTTTAGCTAAAGATCAGAATTTGAACTAACTAGCTTTATAAATCCGTAGCTTCCTGTTCATCAATATTGTATTATTCAAACCAAAATAATTCAGTTAACTCATGGTCATCATCATCATTTTATTATTATTATTATTATTATTATTATTATTATTATTATTATTATTATTATTATTATTATTGTTGTTGTTGTTGTTGTTGTTGTGGTTGCAAGCTTTATATATAGTCCAGTTTCGTCACTGTATAGTGGGGTGACTTAAGACCTTCTTATCCGGAAGCAATAAAGATCCAGGTAAGAATTCTCCGAGATCTGATCGCCGATTAGTTTAGCTCTCGTCGCGGAATAGTATAGGACAGCGAACCTTGTAATGAATGACAGTGAATGGCCAGGAGGTGAGTTCTTTTGACTTCACTTCTGGTAGAATGAATATTTCAGTCACACTTCATATATGGGCGAACTCATCGTTTTCAATATACTTTTTTTTTTTATTCAGTTTTTAGTTTTCTGTAAAAGAAAACTATTGTGCCGGCTTTGTCTGTCCGTCCTCAGATCTTAGTCCGCCCTCAGATCTTAAAAACTACTGAGGCTAGAGGGCTGCATATTTGTATGTTGACCATCCATCCTGCAATCATCAAACTTCTAAATTGCAGCCCCCTAGCCTCTGTAGTTTTTCTTGCCTCAGTAGTTTTTTTTTTTTATTTAAGGTTAAAGTTAGCCATGATCGTGCGTCTGGTAACGATATAGGACACGCCACCACCGGGCTCATACAGCTTTGTACCGAGACCACCGAAAGATAGTTCTAGTTTTGGTGGCCTTGATTATACGCTGAACAGAAAACTCGATTGCGCCGAAGAAACTTCGGCTCATTTTTTTACTTGTTACTTCTTGCGTTTTCTCATGTGTTGAAGGTCTCTCCTTCCCTCTTGTCACTGATATTGATTTATTATTATTATTACTATTATTATATTATTATTATTATTATTAATTATTATTATTGTTGTTGTTGTTGTTGTTGTTGTTGTTGTTGTTGCTGTTACGTTTTTCAAGTTTTCGTCTTTCCTTTTCGGTGGTTCTCCTTTCTTTATTAATCTGAACTTACTAGTCGACACTAGTTCTCCGCATATTCCTTTATAGTTTTCATATTCATTTTCAGGATGATTTGTCCTTATGCCATTACCGTAAAACTCCGCTATCTGTTTCTTTGCGCATGACGTCATTCCTACTCAGTCCCTAATTTTCTTGAAAATGAAAAGTTAATCACAATAAATTCTTCCCCACACAACTTTATTTTCCTTGTAGTTCTGCGACTAAATTTATTGAAAATAAAGTGAGATTTTGACATTCTTTCTTTCTAACTTTCATGTATGTAAACGTGAAAAAATATTAGATCAAGAACACCATTATATAAGCGAGAAGAAATATAAGAGATGTGTATTACGGATGTAATGTTGTGCGACAAATTAAAGAAGTCGGATAAGCTTAGGTTCATTATTATTTGTCAATTAAATCCATTCATTCCTAGGTGGAGAAAACGTTAAGGTTCCATGAAATGAAATAACTAAGAACTGAGTAAGATACTAAAAGTTTAATAATGATTTTCTCCTGTTGTAGTTTGGATGTGTCACTAAACAAGTCTTAAAAGAACTTTGGAAGTAAATAAGGTGATGTTTTACTTGTTGAAGTTACGTTCAAGCGAGAAGGGACAGTTTTTGATGTCATGAAACCTTCAAAGCGAATCTCTTACGAATCATCAGGGAAGAAAAAATAAAGGATAAGAATAAGGGACAAAGGACGAGTTTCAGAAAAAGGTACATTGAGGAATGTGAAATGTGCATTGGCATGTAGAATTTAAATGCTGAAAAGAAATTAAGGAAGTAGAGAGAGAGAGAGAGAGAGAGTGAGAGATGCACAAGTCAGTATCAAGTCAGAAAACGGGTTGTGTGAAAAAATAAAAAGAATGCGATCTCACGTTTTAATGGAAAGTCATTTCGAAGCATTTGATCTTATTTTGAAGAATTCCCGAGTGCAAAGTTTTAGAACATGGGTGTTGAAAGTGAATTTCATTTCTATGAATGCTTCATTTTCAAGAAAATTTGAAACAAGATTTTGCGAAAGGATAGTGAAAAAACTGAAGTTTATAAGTAATAGAGAAATTAAATAAGTATATTCACATTAAATCAATTCAGCACTAATCAGATATTCGGTATGAAGTGCGTAAGCTGGATTTTTGACCACCTAAGGTATCTATATATATATATATATGTATGTATATGTATATATATATATATATATATATATATATATATATATGTGTGTGTGTGTGTGTGTGTGTGTGTGTGTGTGTGTGTGTATATATCATATATATATATATGCGTGCGTGTTTGTGATAGAGAGAGTGAGAGAGAGGGTCTTTTTGCATGGTTCATAGGAAATTCATGGTCATGGTCCTGAACCGGTAGGCAGATAACAAATTTAATTAGTTCAGTTGAATTACTAGTACCAGACATCCTTGAAAGCATAGTTTGTGTAAAAAGTGACGGAAGTAGTCATACTTGCCATGTCAGCATTTCGAGCATAGCATTACATTTATGGACTAAATAGCGGTAGCAATTGAGAGAAGCAAAATGAAAAGGAAGTGTAACAAGATGTATTTCCAACGGAATGTTAATAGTTGATGTTCTTGATTATATAGCTAGGGTTTTTTAATAAACGAGAATTTTTTTACGGCGAAAAAAGATACATAAAGTGAAAGTTGACTGTGAATAAAACCACGTGAATGTTAAAGAAGCTAACATGTCATTGGGAGATGTGCGTGGCAGTACTATTGGTAGAAGAATGACTACTATCATTTATCCATTTTCTTAAAAGAAAATGCTATGAATGAAGATAGTAAATGTACAGCTAAGCCTCAAATTGAAAAGGGTAAAAACAGTATTTTGACGAAATTGTCATTAGAGACAAGTTAGGTATGCATCTCTTTATTTGTTAATTTTCATATGTGAGAAAAAGTTATGAGGGTGACGTTGACGTTTGAATAGGTTAAGTTGATATAGATACGAATGGTATGTAAATGTGACGAAAGGCTAAAGGAGAAATGGAAAAATAAAAATGGGTGGTAAATGTTTACCTCGGTGTCAAAAGAATTTCAGAAACAGGAAGACACAATAAAATCATCAAGTGTACTTTTTGTTATTTCATTCCAGAGAGCAGGGCATTCACTTTCGACAGGTATAATGAGTAGGATCTAGACAACGAGAAAATGATTATACGTACTGAAATATATAGGAAAAATTCATTGTAAATAATAAAAAGTACTACGAAAAATTCATTATAAATATTTTTAAGGTCAAACAGCGAGGTGTAATGAATTTTTAAGCCGTAAGCATACCTTGATAAAGATTTAATATCAGAATATAAACATACTGATGTAAATACCTAACATCCACAATACTTGGCTGGTCTGTTCCTTCACAGGTTTGTCTTGTGCGAGATGCTACAAGAGCAACAGCCCTTGCTGGCATAAGCCCAGTTTGATTTGAAGGAAGAACTTTCTGTAGCCACCTCTGTAGAGTTGATACTTTAGATATACACACGTATATATACAGTATATGTATGTAAATTATGTATATGGTGTTATATATATATATATATATATATATATATATATATATATATATATATATATATGTATGTATATATATATATATATATATATATATATATATATATATATATATATAGAGAGAGAGTAGAGAGAGAGAGAGAGAGAGAGAGAGAGAGAGAGAGAGAGAGAGAATGGTACGCGTACTTATACCTAAAATAAAACTTCAATTAGAGCAATTAAGCCATCAAAATGAAGAAAAAATTGGAATGATAACCAAAGTCATTGTGGGGAGTTAACACAAAATTTTTGTGCATCACATGCGCACACCCTCTGCTTGTCACATGCCTTCCAAATCGTTAGCATGCAGATACATGTAACCGGTTACAGTCATTTATGCCACTGCATGTGTGCGCATCGAATTGCGTTTGGATATTTCGTGCGAGGTGATGTATGTTATGTCTGACCTCGTGCGTGTGTTTTAATAAGCATTCCTGAGCTGAAGCATTATAGTTTCTGCAATGGAAAAAGAACAGGGGAAAGGTTTTCTCCTGTATGTTAATTTTACTTCATAGTTTTTTTGCGTTACCTTTTACCTTTTTCGTGTCTGTGTTGTTTTCGTAACTTTCGATAGCATTCTTGATATCAGGCATTCTCATTTCTGCTTTCTTTTTTCATTTGTAGATAGGCTGATATGTTCCTTTTCCATTTTGTATTTATAATAGGACCTATATGCATCTCATATTCATTATATTTTCAACTCTTTTTACTGAAGCTGTCATGTATTTATGTTGCTTCATTTTTTCCCATGATTTATGGGATTCTTTGGTTTAGGTGCTTTTGTTAAATATAATTTTTCTTTCAACATTAGGCCGTTTGCCCCATTCAGGAAATAACTTCCCAGAGAAAATATAAGGCAATGATGACTACATATTCATATAAGAACCCCTGTATGTGTGTATATATATATATATATATATATATATATATATATATATATATATATATATATATATATAATATATATATATATATATATATATAAAATTCCATTGTAATAGTTGTAATGAACAGCTACGAGCCAGCTCATGCTTTCATCTTTTCTCTTTGTTGTTAGTTTTTTATACTTTCTCTATTGTTAGCCTCTGAAAGGTGAAAGAAGCTTATTGATATTTTATCTTTTTTTTATTATGCTGTCATGCATTTGGCATTGCGTTTTTCGAGGTATTTATTGTGGAATTTGTTGTTGATACGAAAGTTATGTTTTATCCATATATATTTTTATTGGACACCATGACATACAGCTGCCTATGGAGTTTATTTTGCGTTCAACAAAGTCATATTGTCTCTCTTTTATGTTACTGCTATTGATATTCCTTATCGAATGGTAATATTTTCCTCAAAGGCAAAAAGATACTGATAAATAGAGGTATAGCGGTGACAATACGAGTATATTTCGTTTTAATGCACATTGCAATGAAAGGATTTTATCCTCATTGGTTCTTGTATATATACAGTATATATATGTATATATATATAAATATATATATATGTATATGTATATATATATGTATATAAACAAATATATATATATATATATATATATATATATATATATATTATATATATATATATATATATATATATATATATATATATATATATATATATATATTCTTTTGACTGTTGGATGACGGTATGTTATGTACAAAATCCTTCAAGAAATAACTTCAGACATCTACAGAAAAGCCCCACCAACAGAAGCATGCCCATGCAAAACCTACAGACAAACTTTTGTCGTTTCTGGTTTTCACGTAATCTGGTGTCGCACCGGCTATGTATATCATCATCCGAAATATTTCTTTAGGCTGTAAGTACACTAAGTGAGATTGAATAAAGGAGATGTTGATTTTAAAAAATTTCATTTTAATAGTGAGCAGGACTGAGCAACCTCCTGGAGATATGTATCCATCCCGTTGCTTTCATAACTGATATCCAACAGGATTTATGAAGTCTTTATGAAGTCATTACCATTCCTTTGAAACATGACCACGCCCTCGACATCTGTGGGACATTTCCTCCCTCTCAAAGGATTCATAGCCCATAGCCATTGGTATTTCCTGAGCCACTGAAGGACCCCTTATTTCCACCGTGGCTGTAGGCGGTCTTTGATTAAAGTGATGAACATATATGAATATATGGATGTAGTGCATCCTACATTTTTACTGTGGCTTATTCACGCTTAGGATATTCGTTCGTATAGTACAAGAAGAAGTACACGAAAAAATTTTTTAATAGACTGTAATTTAGTCCTCACTGGGAAAGTATACGGGTATAATTTCAGTCAGAAAAAAGTGCTGTGAAATAGATAATAAGCTATGTGATATTTTGTTGAGAGAGTTGCTTTGTTAACGTACAATGAGAACCCTTTGGCCCTTCTATGTATGTGGCCCATACGACCTCCCACTGTTTAATTCAGACTCAGAAACAAGGACACGATTGTACATGCACATGTGCACCCAAAAATGAGCTTCTATGTGGAATATCTACATAAATATTCACGTTATTATGCACCATGTAAAAACATATAATACGGTTATAAACATTTTATTTTTAGCTTTCCGTATAGGCTGCTTTTACTTCTATTAATGAACCTTCCCCCACCCCCACCTCACCCTGCATATAACCATATAGGTAGCATGCGGACACATTTAAGACTCAGTAAAGATCAGCTTTCCACCAGCTGTTAACCATCCGATCCCTTCGTATGTGCTCGTGCTAATCTGCGTCATGGCGTAAATGGTTCAGCCTTATCCCCAAAGGATCTCGGCCTCCAGTCTCCTAATCTTTCATTTTTGTATGGCGTCCCTTGGTTTCTCATCTCTGTATAGTTTTACAGATAAACCAACGATCTTGCTCTGTTAATATTTCCATGGGGTTGATATCAGGTGTGGAGCCCCGCTGTGTTTCAAAATTCATACATGCTACTTTTAACTCTGAAATTACAGATAACGAATGTCCTTTGGGTAATTCGTAAAAGAAGCCTGTCGTCCGTCATAAATCACGAATGCCTGGCTGACTAGTTGTTTCACAACTTAGAAATGAGGAGCCAAAATGCTCATAACCGATGAATGAGGGACCGAATTCATCGAGGAAATGTTGCCTCAAAACCGTCCCAAAATGTTGACGCTGTATTAACCAACCGATGTGCTCGCATGCTAATGAAAGGATTTAGGTTCCATCTTGCTGATGTATTTCTGTTCACTGAAAGCATGCGTGTATTGGAAGTTTCTCTCTCTCTCTCTCTCTCTCTCTCTCTCTCTCTCTCTCTCTCTCTCTCTCTCTCTCTCTCTCTCTCTCATGAAAATGACTATTCATCAGAATATTATGTGTTCGACGTACCGCCTCATCAGCAGAGTGAGTGAATAAGGAAATGCTGAATTTATAACGGAATCGTAACTTATATCATCTCGGTTTAAAATGAAACGGAATGTTAAAAAAGGAACTTTTTCTTTTCCGAATTTCAGACAATTATGACGTATTTTAGAAAAGGATTTACATGAACTGGAAATTGTAGCGTCGTCTGACTATTTCTTTTCATCAGATTACTTTTTTTAATTTTTTAAGTAGACTCCCATCCTAAAAAGTCAAGATTAGACGTTAGTTGTAAATATTCAGGATTTTTTTTCCTCTCTTCGTAGTCATTATCACTCTGACGTAAAACTTTTATTTTTATGATACCGTTTATAGTGTAAAGAAATCAAAGTTGATTATTCGTCAGTTTCTTAGCTGTGCGTTGTACTGTTATTCCACTTTTAAAAGTATTTCTTGTTTTAAGTGTTTGGTAGTTCATTTTTTGTATATTTTACTTACTTCTCATAACTTTTTAATGCTTTTTGCTTAACAAAACTACAGCATTTTTTTTATTACAGATGCTAACTTAAAAAAAAAAATTATCATAGAAGCATTCTTTCTAACACCATTAATGAAATGTTTTAAAGTATTTCTGATGTGTTAAAGAAACTGAGAGAGAGAGAGAGAGAGAGAGAGAGAGAGAGAGAGAGAGAGAGAGAGAGAGGTTGGGTGTGGGGAGTTTTTACTTTAAACCATTTGGCTTCTGTTCATAAAAGCGGTGACTATATATAGAATCTACTGGGCATTTTTAACCAGATAGGTATGTAATTTTAATATACCAATACCCTCTAAGCTTCTCGATATCTTAACTCATTTTGGATACACGTGTCACTGCAAAGCACGTGACCTCGTTCTGATACTCTGGATGCAGTTACGAATCCTGCTACGGACGTCAAAATTGTTTCATATTCTTCCATGTAGATTATAGGCTTTGCATTGACAAGTGTATCCAAAAAGTATGAAGAAATCGAGAAGCTAAGAGGGCGCTTTGGTTATTACAGTTACAAGCAGTGAATTGTACATGGTGCTCAGTCGACTGCTGTATGTCGTAACGGGGGATTTATTAAGAGAAACACACTGTGAAAGGCCCGGCCTGGTAAGCATTGACCTCAGGTATGCAGAACCATTCGATAGATGTCCATCTCTCTCTCTCTCTCTCTCTCTCTCTCTCTCTCTCTCTCTCTCTCTCTCTCTCTCTCTCTCTCTCTCAAATTTAGAAACTGGACACCTGCGAGACCTAAGGTAATTAACTTTCCGTTTGTCTTCGTGATGACCCTAGACGATTACGTTGGTTGTCAAACCAGACACCTCCCCACTGGGCAAATAACTTCCTAAATTTGGTTTTTCCTTCTTTACATATTCCTATTATAGTAGAGTAAAGATTTTTGAGTGAAAGTGATTAATATGCTTATACAGGTAATGACTAAATAAATATTTGGAACCTGTTGAATATGAATGTAACGTATACTTTCGGAAAAATTAACCCAGAACAAAATAAGAAACGTAAATTGTACTAAAAGTTGCAACTATCAGAAATCATTATTGTGAATCTCCAGTGTCGTCAGAAAGCAGATAATTGTATAATTCATATACTTAGAATAAAATACCATTTATCACAAAAGGTAGGAAAATAATCAAACAAAGTTTGTCTGTGGAGAAATTGCAGTTACCAACAAATTTCAAGTTATTGTCAAATTCAAATATATTATATACGCAAGTCAAAATTGTATAACGTTGATTAAGAAAAATGAGACACAGTAAAAGGTTAAACAACCAACATAAAATAAAAGTCGGTGATCAAGCACAAAAGCAAGCTCACACAAGCTCCATAAAATGCAAGCATCGTAAATAAATAAAGCCAACAAATATGGCGGCCCCATCTCGGATTGTGTATTCGTAAACGTATCTCATTTCCTCCAGTGAGTCAGTTGCTCTTGATTTTCTTTTTGCCTTCATTTCTCCGTTGGAGGTTCTGATTTCCTGTTTGCGGCGTGGGTTCTTACCCCCACCACGGTTGTAGATAGTCTGTGTTATCTTTCCAGCGCTTTTGTGTCTGCAGTGTATTTTGCTTTTGCGAATAATACTGCAGCAGTTTTGTATTTTGCTTTAAAGTGTCGTAGATTTTATTTTAGGATTCTCAGTTTATATACCTGGTTTCTCTTTCCGTCATCTTTATTCGTTTGTGCTGTTCATTTGGCATTAATTTGTGTCATTTAACCTTGATAGTTATTTTTTTATTCGCAGCTATTTTTTTATTTTATTTCATTTTCATGCTTTCTGTCTTAATTAATCTTTTTCTTTTTCAATGTTATTTCTGGTTGTTCTGATATCATCATTTTTCTGCAGTCTCGTGACGTTTGCTTTTGCTGTTATGAAGAAATGGCACAGTTGCCGTCATCATTTTATTCATCTTTCTTCTTCCACCTCCACTTCTCCTTCTCATTCATCTTCGAGACAGACAGCTAGCTGACATTGTATATATTGGTCTCTCCATTCTTAGGCAAGAAAACGTCGCCTCAAATACTCTTTTGCATGTCCGTGCATCTTATTTACTTCTCGCGTGTCTTTCCATGTTTGTGCCACAAGCTCAGTTACTGCTGTAAATATTGGCATGCAATATTCAGTGCGTACTCGCGCGCTCGCCTTTCCCTCATTGACAGCTTTCCAAAACTAAACTGTTTTCTCTTGTGTCTAGAAAAGTATTTGCTTTGGGGGGGCGGGGGGTTGATGATGTCAGTGTAAATATATTAACTTTTTTCCTTTTTTATTTTACTTTTTATTTAGTTCTTTAATATGTTTTGGTAGGATAGCTTGAAGTGCAAGTTGATGGATATAATGGCGAGAAGAGAAAAAGGGTTAGGTAAACTTGATAGTTTTGCGGTTGAAGTGAAGGATAAATTAAGATATGATTTTAATTTGGAGAACAAGAAGACAAAATGTGACTGCAAACACAAGTAAGACAAGTGTATTTAACAAGAAGGAATTGAGGACGTCATATTAGGCGTGTAGCTGGAAGGAGTAGAGGAGTATGTAAACTTCCATAAAGAGTCACAGGGTCACCAGGGAGTGTTCAGTGATTCAGGTGAACAGGAAGAAGGTATAAAAACAGTAGGTGCCTGGATGAGGAAATGAAATGGTTAATGAACAAACACTAATTATAACAGATGCAGTTGCATGGCAGATGAGATCATGTGCAGGTATACAGGAAGGCATATGGAACAACATAGAAAAAATGGGGAGAGATAAAGAAGGAAATTGATACAAATAAAGGGGCGATGGTTTCCAACAACTTTTGGGAGAATAGAAAGTCATTTTAGAGAGAGAGAGAGAGAGCTCTTACATTTATTAAATTCTAATCCACCCCATCTTTTTACAGGTAAGCACCTCCCGCAAGATTACGACTTCCAA
>JANJGK010004442.1:0-5000 GCA_039081455.1 Macrobrachium rosenbergii
GCCTATTCTCTCTCTCTTTCTTCTCCCCATAACTCCCTCTTTCTCTCTCCCTCCCGTGCTCTTTCTTCCTTCCAATCTCTCTCTCTCTCTCTATCTGGGTTTCTCTTTTGTCATTTTCGTTTTCCAATATGATTTTTCAGGAAGGCCAGCGTTATGATTTCAGAGAGAGAGAGAGAGAGAGAGAGAGAGAGAGAAGAGGCAAGTGACACCACAACGAGACCTGACCTATTGGTTAACGGCTCTCTCGACTCCCACCTCTCTCTCTCTCTCTCTCTCTCTCTCTCTCCATGGACAAGGCTTTCGCATAAGCGAACCCTTTGCGTTGATTTCGTTGTTTTGCAAAGAGAGAGAGAGTTAGCAAGGAAAAGATGGCCTTCCGTTGTGTTACATTTCATAAAAATGATGCCTGTGATAGTTTATGGAAGTATTCCGTGAGCTTGATATTGTAATAAGTCAGGAACACTGGTGTTCTCTCTCTCATAGTAGCAGATTCACCATGACAGAAACGGCAATGCTATAATAGGCCTATGTTCGTCTCTCGTCTTTTTCGTTTCCCAACATGTGATTTAGGAAGGCCTATATTGTGACTTCAGGAAATCTATAGTACGAGAGAGAGATTAAAGACATCTCTCTCTCTCTCTCCAGTCACAGCATTCACGTTCAGTTTGTTTTATTCCCGCCAATTTTAAATCGTTCGATTTCCACTCCAAAGGAGGCCCAGGATTCTCTCTCTCTCTCTTTCTCTCTCTCTCTCTCTCTCTCTCTCTCTTTCACAGCCACACACGAAGATGAACTAGACAGACTACTGGAAGTGGATAAACTGTAATAAGGAGACCTAAGTATTATTATTATTATTATTATTATTATTATTATTATTATTATTATTATTATTATAATGCCAAGTAATCAGCCAAGGCTTTAGTGTCTTAAGGCATTCCCATTGCAGTAAAATTCCTCGGCCTACTGACCCAGACGGTTCCGAGGCTTCCTCAGAGAGACTTCCTCCTGACACAGCCATGGAACTCTGCGCTTATCGAGGGACAGGAGGAGGAACCTTCCGCTCCTCACCACTGCTGCTCCACAGATGCTGCCTGCTGAGGAGAGGGAAGTTGACCACTCACACTGTGACACCAGGTCTGGTGGAACGTCCACCTCTCTCTCTCTCTCTCTCTCCCCCATAACAACTGTTACTTTAGACCAATATCTGCCAAGGCGAACCTCCCAAAACGGAATGTGACGAACACAATGCGCGCATCAGTACACCCAGAGGAGCGCGAATGCGTGCTGCATACGCAGTGCTTCATTTCGTTATCTATCTGGCAACCTACCGCTCAAGCCTCTAAGTCTTTCGGACAGTGCAGAGAATCCGTTCACTTCCGTACGCCATACTAACTATTTCTTGAATGAGTGAGCCCTGCACGCACAAGCAGAATTGCGATGCTTGTTACGCTTTTAACACTGAATGAATATACGCTGTGGGGACAGCACAAAACGGTGGCCTCTGGCTCTTGACAATCTGCAGAGAAATAAATGCACATATGTACAGTACACGCTCACATGAACTGCAGAGGTCTACAGTACAGGGCTTCTTTTACTGCTATTCACTGAGCACCCGGTCGCTTCTTTTATTTGACTGAATGAATAAGAAGCCTGCATGGAAGTCTCGCAGAACTCTTCCTTTATTCAGCAGCTTACTGTACATGCGAGACCCCCCTCAGGAACTGTCAGGGGGTACTACAGTACTACAGTACATGATACATCTCTCACCAGATCAGCAGCTGCTGTCGTCAGAAGCATTCATCTTCTGAAGGCGAAAGCTTCGATCAGCGATGCTTCAGGACATTCCAATGACCTCGACAGGACGCCGCTCCCTCGGGAAAGCCACGACCATGACAATCCTGCGAACTGACGATCAAAAGAGGAAGCCCTTCTTCTTAAACTCACTTACTTACAGTATATATGAGGTTGCGTTTACAACGAACGGGCTGAGTCGAGTAGATTCACGACTCACCCTGACTCTAATTGAGTCAGCCAACGCACTTGGCATTAATTTCATTGTGTTTGCAAAAACCGTTTACACCGGACGAGTCGAGTCAGAGGGAGTGACGGCGAGTCAAACTGAAAGCGAATCACGGTGAGTCAGAGCCCAAAAGTGTCATGGCAAGTCAGAGTCCCAGTGAGTCACGGGTGGGGCTGGACCTCTTTTTTTTGTAAGTCCTAGAGTCACCAGATGGTTGAATGTCTTCAAATAGTATTCCATATTGCTTAACACTATTATTATTATTATTATTATTATTATTATTATTATTATTTGTTAAATAATGGGACTGGAACCGACTGTATTCATAAATCTTTGTGTGTGTGTATGTAACTTTGATGTATGTATGTGTATATACAGTATTTTGCATTTACTTTAAACAATCTTCAGTGCAAATTGACTTATTTAATATCAAAATGACAATGAAACAAATAAGTGTGACATTCTTCACATCTGCCTTAACAATCTGCAGAATAAACTGACATTTCTGACTGAGAATGACAATTGAAACAATGAAATAACAATCCAGGTCATTGTCTGACGAACGATTGTTTCAAAATTGACAGTTCATGTTTTCACTTTGACATCTTCATTAAATTTGACATTCTAGCATGTTATTAATATAACAATTTGTTATATGCGGTAATCTATCAAAATAAACATTTTCGCATCAAGGCAGCAAACAAAGGAAGAATATACTGAAGTGCTGATAGGAGTTGCCAAACTACTGAACCAGATCACGCCAAATTGCATCCAGTACCTGCCAGGTGCCCATACGACAAGGATCGATTTCCTCTTTAGTCCATTCTGCGTCTAACTACACTTCCTGCTATCGTTCGTACTGCCGCATCATGCCGAGAAATGACCGCACTCTCAGTGATACTAATCTCGGAGCTGTATCACTCCAAATCTGAGAGTGGTGATGAAGAAGAAGAAGAAGAAGAAGAAGAAGACCTCTTCGAACTGCAGCTCGCGAGTGAGGGAACTCAGTGAGCAGACAACCGTTCGGCTCATAAGATCATGAGAAAGCATCAAGAAGCGCAGAAAGGAACATGAAAGAGAAATTAGGATTTTTGGATTCAAGGCAGAAGGAAGAAATTGAGTGACGAGACCGTTGACTTTCTGAGGTTGCTTGTGGAAAGCAAAAAACCCACCATAACAATGCGTGAATTGAATACCAGTCTACGAGAAATATTGGCCCATGAACCCCAGGTATCAGATGCTGCAGTGTCCAGGGCTTTGGAAGGTGAAATAATAATCATCCACACGCAGATGATGTGAAAAGATAAACGAGAATGGGAATTCGTATTGCATTCAAGACGCAAGAGCAGCATCTTGTGCCCCGAAATATAGGCAAGGAATTTGCAGATGGATCGAACACGCAGAGATGAAATGGGACTCAGCCTGCACAGCACAAGAACACACGTGTGTGTGGCAGAGCACCCGTCAGTGGGACACACAGCTTCTCTCTCGCATACTACAGTACTGTTGGCGGCCAGAGAGTGGCGAGACCTTTCACGTTCACAGCGGCTATGTCAGATGGTGCTGCTGCCCTCGTTTATTATGAGCACCAGAATAGAGGTAGGTGTGAAGAAGGCGATTTTTCAAGAATTTATTTTTAACCTTGACATAATTTAAGACACTTATAATCCTGTAATCATATATATATATATATATATATATATATATATATATATATATATATATATATATATATACAGCACCTAACATGCTTTTATGAAAAATGTTTTTTTGATAAGGAAAACAGCCTTGGTAACACCACATACACAACGAACGCTAACCTTGAACTTCAGAATGAAATACTACAACTAGAAAAAGCCTCTGGAGCAACGCCAAACCAAGAAGTATAAAAGGTGAGTGTGGAGAGTCCGGTCGCATTCTAGGCCTCTATTTTCATGGGGAATCTGCAAGTCGTGTGACAGACATTGGTCTGGAGTTGCAAAGATGGTGAAATCAATCAATATGTCCTGCCCGACGGATCTGAACGGCAATTCAAAGGCCCATAATAATAATAATAATAATAATAATAATATAATAATAATAATAATGAACACGGTAATCTTATCAGAAAGAGGGTATAGAGGCCGTACGCTGGAAGTCACTGTGACAAGCTCTTTGCTGTATGTGAGAATGAGCAGGAACCAGGATCTAAACATGAAAGGAACAGGACCAGCTGCTGTACGCCAGGTCACGCTTCTGGACGCAGCAGCATCAAGATGTGGTCACAAAGACGATGCAAAAGTGAAGCAGAATTTGAACAGCGCGCGAAATATTTCATGTTGCAATGCATATTGAGAAATGGAAGTGTACTGGACACATTGTAAACAAAAGCAGTGTTCTACTGCAAAAACATTTCAAAAATCGTGTTAGGAAAGAAAAAGAAGAAGAAGAAGAAGAAGAAGGAAAGGTCCCTAACCACTCGCAGTGTCTGGAGCAGAGAATTCTCCCCTTCATCTGTCACTCGGTCACTAAGGAAACCTGCCCCCCCACCACCCCAACCCCCAAGTCACAGGAGTCCCTCTCAATTTGGGAGGTTTGATTTTAAGCTGTTCAATTTAAACTCGAGGCTTCTCCCTCCCTCCCTATCTCTCTCTCTCTCTCCCTCCTACACTAACTTGCGTATATTTCTTTCCTTTCCTTCCCAAGAAGCCGTTTTACCTGCTGAGAATGCTGGCATAAGGCCAGCTGTGGATTTAACATAACACCAGAATCAGGGAGACGACGTGCATGAAAAATAATTGGTAAAAGAGACGGGTCTCCTGGACGGGCTCTTGCGATCTTCGATGGATTCGAGGAACACTCACTCGCAACGATCCAGATTGTAAAGAAACAGGGGTGCAGTCAAGATACACACACACACACACACACACACACACACACATATATATATATATATATATATATATATATATATATATATATATATATATATATATATATA
>JANJGK010004442.1:10000-62398 GCA_039081455.1 Macrobrachium rosenbergii
AACAAGATTGAGTGAAGGGGGGGCAAGCCTTCTCCCCCGTCCCCCTCCCTCCGCCATCTTGAGGCAGAGCTTCGTCAGGAAGAATCATTGGCAGAGAGAATGAGAGCAGAGGGCGGAGGAGGAGGCGGAGACTCAGTCCCTCCGAGGGCGGCAGGGGGAGGGCCAGTGAGGATGTGACGCCCTTGGGGGAGGGAGAGCCACTGCACAGGAGGAGGTGGAGGAAGGGCAGTGGCAGGGGGATGGCCTCCCCAGGAGGAGGAGGAGGGAATCGGGCGGACAAGATGGCGGCTGGGTGAAGGTGGAGAGAGAGAGAGAGAGAGAGAGAGAGAGTTGTGTCCTTCTTGAGAAAACCAACCGATAAATGAAGAAGATGAATCACAGAGGCCTGTAATCACTTGCCCGCCATGACCTCTCTCTGAAGCTCACTCCCGTTCGCTGCCGCTGACGCTGACGCAAGGTGGAAGAAGATCGTCAGTTCGTCACCTTGCCTCAGTGTCTCTTGAGACTTCGTGTAAGATGATATGTTACGGGACGTTCTCGGGACCCGTCCGGGAGGAGGCGACCTACCTGGTCGGATGCAAAGTATTAACTGACTTTATTGTTTATATATTTTTGTATATATATATTACATATACACCTTGTATGTATATATACATACACTGATATATGTTATGCCGTCTAGTTTTTTTCTTTGTATTGCGTTGCACCACATATGAATGTCCCGTGTCTGTTGACTTTCACTTGATAGGCCTGGAATTGAACTGAGCTCTGCCTTCGATAAAATTTATTTTCTCTCTCTCTCTCTGAATCTTTCTCTCTTTTTCTCTTTCTCTCTCTCCCTGAATCTTTCTCCCCTTTTTCTCTCTCTCTCTCTCTGAATCTTTTTCCTCCCTGAATCTCTCTCTCTCTCTCTCTCTCTCTCTCTCATTTCCAGTCCATTGCAGTTCACTTTATTGTGCGGTGCAAAATGTCTTCTATGTATGGCCCCGAAGCCTTTCGTTCCTTTTACTGTACCTCCTTTCATGTTCTCTTTCTTCCGTCTGACTTTCCTCTGCCCTCTCCTAACAGTTTCTTCCCGTGACTTTTTCCTGTGACTTTTTTCCTGTGGTTTTCCCTGTGACTTTTTCCTGTGACTTTTTTCCAGTGATTTTTTCTGTGACTTTTTTCCTATGGTTTTTTACCTTGGACTTTTTCTTGTGACTTTTCCCGGTGACTTTTTTTCTGTGATTTTTATCTGGGGTCAAAATATGTCCTTTCTTCAAAAGTCCTTTTAGCCTAAATGACCTTTCTTCAAATGTCCCTTCTTCAAATGTCCTTTCAAATGTCCTTTCAAATGTCCTTTCTTTAAATGTCCTTTCTTCAAATGTACTTTCAAATGTCTTTCTTTAAATGTCCTTTCTGGAAATGTATTTCTTCAAATGTGCTTTCAAATGTCCTTTCAAATGTCTTATCAAAAGTCCTTTCAAGTGTCCTTTTAAGTGTCCCTCCAAATGTCCTTTCTAATGACCCTTCAAATGATCTTTTGAATGTCCCTTCAAATGTCCTTTCAAATGTCTTCCAAAATCCTTTCAAATGTCCTTTCAAATGACCCTTCAAATGTCCTTTCAAATGTCCCTTCAAATGTTCTTTCAAATGACCGTTCAAATGTCCTTTCAAATGTCCCTTCAAATGTCCTTTCAAATGACCGTTCAAATGTCCTTTCAAATGTCCTTTTTAATGTCTTCAAAAATCCTTTCAAATGTCAAATGTCCTTTCAAATGACTCATCAAATGTCCTTTCAAATGACTCATCAAATGTCCTTTCAAATATCCCTTCAAATGTCCTTTCAAATGACCCTTCAAATGTCCTTTCAAATGTCCCTTCAAATGTCCTTTCAAATGTCCCTTCTAATGTCCTTTCAAACGACCCCTCAAATGTCCTTTCAAATATTCCTTCAAATGTCCCTTCAAAAGTCCTTTCAAATGTGGTTTGAAAAGTCCTTTCAATGTCCCTTCAAATGTCCTTTCAAGTGTCCTTTCAAATGTCCCTTCAAATGTCCCCTCAAAAGTCCTTTCAAGTGTCCTTTTAAATGACCTTCCAGATTTCCCTTCAAATGTTCTTTCAAATGACCCTTCAAATGTCCCTCAAATGTCCTTTCAAGTGTCCTTTCAAATGTCCTTTCAAATGTCCCTTCAAAAGTCCTTTCAAATGTCCCTTCAAGTGTCCTTTCAAATGTCCCTTCAAATGTCCCCTCAAAAGTCCTTTCAAGTGTCCTTTTAAATGACCTTCCAGATTTCCCTTCAAATGTTCTTTCAAATGACCCTTCAAATGTCCCTCAAATGTCCTTTCAAGTGTCCTTTCAAATGTCCTTTCAAATGTCCCTTCAAAAGTCCTTTCAAATGTCCCTTCAAGTGTCCTTTCAAATGTCCTTTGAAATGTCCCTTCAAATGTCCTTTCAAATGTCATTTCAATTGTCCTTTCAAATGTCCTTTGAAATGTCCCTTCAAAAGTCCTTTCAAATGTCCCTTCACGTGTCCCTTCAAATGTCCTTTCAAATGTCCTTTGAAATGTCCCTTCAAATGTCCTTTCAAATGTCCCTTCAAATGTCCTTTCAAATGTCCCTTCAAATGTCATTTCAAGTATCCATTGAAATGTCTTTTGAAATGTCCCTTCAAAAGTCCTTTCAAATGTCCCTTCAAGTATCCCTTCAAATGTCCTTTCAAATGTCTTTTGAAATGTCCCTTCAAATGTCCCCGCAAGTGTCCTTTCAAATGTCCTTTATTCAAATGTCCTTTCATCAAATGTCCCTTCAAATGTCCTTTTAAATGTCCTTTATTCACATGTCCTTTCTAATGTCCTTTCATCAAATGTCCCTTCAAATGTCCTTTTAAATACCCTTTCTTTAAATGTCCTTTCAAATGTTCTTTTTTCAAATGTCCTTTCATCAAAGGCCTATCCTCTGTCGTTTCCAGAAGCTGAATGATGAAACTTTGACCAGGACCAGGTGGTGGCCTATCCTCTGTCGTTTCCAGAAGCTGAATTATGAAACTTTAACCAGGACCAGGTGGTGGCCTATCCTCTGTCGTTTCCAGAAACACAATAATTCCCCCAAAATTAATACTGTCACTCACAGTTCATCATCAACGTGAATAAAAAGAGAGAATGATAATAAGAGTCCTGACAAAACTGCAAATAATGATGAATGAGGAAGCAGGTGATTAATGTATATATAAAGAAAATATTCATTCGAGAATGTTAAGGCAACAAAAATGGCTCTGGAAAAACAAAGGTATTTTCCCTCACCTGATTGTGAGAAGTATCCTTCCTGCCTCGTCTCTTCTCATTCCAGTAGAGTAAAGTGAGATGCGTCAGTCCCTTGACCAGCCGGGGTCATCCACAAGTAGTTGGGGGCGGGGGGGGGGGGCAATGTTGGAAGGACTACGCCCGAATTTGCGATTGTAATGCGCTCGAGGATAACACGAGTCGCCTCATCGTCAACTTTGTAAAAACATTGACGTCCTGTCACGACGCTGCTGCTTCTTTATTCAGTAACACCATCATCACCAAGATTATCAGAAGAGGCTCATTATCATCAGTATTACTATCATCTGACCGCGAAACTTCAGCCAAAACAAGCTGGACTTCTGTCACAGAAGCCACCAACGTCAGACATATTTTTCCCTTTTTCCCACACAATGCGGGGCGACGGCCCCCCGGCCACAAACCACACTTCCATAGGATCTACGTTGTCTCAACTCAATACAGCTGCAATACTATTGCTCGATGACTGATAATATCTTCGCCGTTAGCGATAAAGTTGAAGGAACACGGAAACGACTTCTAGAGTCACACCACAATGACAACAAAAGCGCCGGTTGGCCTGACACTCGCAGCCAACGTCTCTCCGAGTAATATAAATCTGTATAACGGCCCCCAAGAACAATGCTTCTTCGAGCAGCTGGCCCACTTCATGGCGCCTAACAATATTATCGATGAAGAAACTGACTCTCCAGAAATAGGTGAGTTGTGACTTCCGTCAGGGAAAACACTCTTTCAATTAAGAGCAATTTGCGACCGTAATAAAGGTGGTTCTTAGAGTTATTCTTCATCCACATTTTTAATGAATCCTGGTCCTAACCCGAATTTCGATGGAAGTGGCGCATAACAAGTTTCTCGGCTGATGGACACGTGTGATTTCTATCGTCATTTAGGGAGGAAATATTTTTTCAATTTGGAGAGAGAGAGAGAGAGATTCCACTGTAGTTTTACTATATATAACCCGGTTCCTATATTCATTTACTTGCAAGTTATAAAACTAAGCCATTCTCCAACTGTCCAAGGAGACCACTTTGACATGCTCAGCTGGTTACTGTAAGATGATGATAATAATAATAATAATAATAATAATAATAATAATAATAATAATAATAATAATAATAATAATAATAATAATAATAATAATAATAATAAAGTTGACTGGACACCAGGGAATTGGAAGGAGGACCAAGTAGAGGGACAAAAATGATAATAATAATAATAACAAAAATAATTGTCACTCAGTGAGAGAAGACAGGTCCTTGTTGGGGGGGCGGGGGCGGGGGGGAAAGCCTTTTAGGCCGATGTGATTCTTCGTCCTCCTTCGACCATCGGCTGGTCTTCATAACAAGGAGGCCCTCTTTCTGCAGAGTGTGGGCGTGTTGGTTTGTGTGGGGGGGAAAAGGGTTGGGCGGCAAAAGGCTTAAGAAATGATACAAAATTCAAAACGAACTGACGGCCATCTTCATTAACGTCTCCCTCCAGTTCTCCTGTTCACATCGCTTGATTAGCTCTGACTTCGTCTTCGGCTGTAGCCCATAAACCGTAGCATGAGGCGATCCTTAATTCATTATATCCTTTCGTACTTCCCACTGACCGCTCTCTCTCTGTCTCTGGACACTTAGACCATCTCTCTCTCTCTCTCTCTCTCTCTCTCTCAATCCAATGAAACCAGGTAAATAAAACCATATTCAATTTTCCAACAGCCTCCATTTCGAATGTCGAATCTGGACCATCTTTTAAATGGATTTAATTTGATTAATGTGAAGCTTTCACTGCTTAAAAACGTCCCTCAGAAACGAGAGAAATGAAACAAAATATCCCATTGTTTATGATATCAAAATATATATCTATCTAAGCGATGTCATGTTGAAAGATCCCGCCATGTCATGTGATTGGAATCTGAATAAAACCGGCCAAATGACAAAGGGGATATTATTTATGGGGTTTTCCAGGTGAAGTCTCGACTGACATTGAACAGGTCATTAAACTCTATCCTTCGGCGAGCAGGTCGCACCTGTGACCATTTAAGGGGCGGGGGGAAGGTGCCTTACCCCCCATTCATTGTACGCCGTCAGTTGCTGCTGTCCATTGGACAAGTCTGAGAGCCTTCCTGTGCTAAAGATATTGTTTTATTTTGTTTTAATCAATTTATTGCGCACATTGGCGTCAGACATTTAAGTACATGGTGACAATACTAGTAATTACATCTATATGGAAATTAACGTATACAATAGAATTCATATGGAGTACAACAATGGCCTAGCTCTAGTTAATATCACACACAGTCTATTTGATGAAAGGAAATACTTGTTCAGTGACCACCAAAGTGAGGATGGCGCATGAGAATTTCATCAAGCAAATTATAGTCTGTTAACAATTGCTTACATACATCAACTACTGTGAATATTTGTGGTAATAAATTGGTAACAAGTGGACATTCCAGGCAATAGTGTTCTAGGGTGTTGGCGTTGGGCGCGTCACATAACCTACAGGAAGAAAATTGAGGAGCCCCATCTTGCCCAGCCACCTGCCAAACTGCCAACCCAGCCGAAGACGGGCACACACAACGTTATTTCGACGAACCATGAGTCCATTGCGGCGATACTTGTGTTGGTGAGGAAGGAAGTGGTCATAGTGTTGTATTGATACACTGGTGGCCCTCTCTGCATTACTACGACGAAGGGTGGGTGAGTGGGCAGCCTGGTATACCATCTTCTTGCAGCACAGGAGAGATGGAGTGGGTGCATCGGCATCTGGAGGATCCAGTTGGCAGGCAGCCTTCGCGAGACGGTCAACAGTGCTGTTAGCCAGAAGCCCCACGTGGGAGGGAATCCACAGGAAGTGTACTACCAGTGAGCTCATATTGGCTGTGTCTAGTTTTCTAAGTATTTGTGTAACCAGGCCTTGGTAAGCTGGTTTATGTGATGAGAGGGCTTGGAGTGCTGACTGCGAGTCGCAGATGATCAATCCGTTGTTTCTTGTTTGTGTGATCAAAGTAACTGCATCTAGAAGTCCATGTAGTTCACAATATGTGGAGCTTGATGACTTTGAGAGGCGACGACCTGTCCAGCCCTCTTGTGGTGGTTCTAAGGTGGGGGAGAAAACAGCACATCCAGCGCTGCCATCCTGCTGCAGGGAACCGTCTGTGTAGTAATGGTGAGCTATACTGAGGGACGAGGACAGTCTGTCGATGGTCTCTAATGCACGTTGTCATTGAAGTTGAGGCAAGTCAGTCTTGGAGACTGGAGTGTAAGAGATTGCTGGCACAGGAGTCTGCCAGGGTGCAAGGCCATGGTCCACATCCTCTGCCACAATGTTGATGTTAAGCTCCCGGATGCTTGAACAGACAGTATTGACTAGTGTACGTCCCCCCTGGCGTAGTTGTGGTCGAGGTGCATCTAGATCCAGGGAAGTCCTGATGATGTGAGAGTAGTGGGGAGAAAGGTGAGGGTAATACAGGCATTTGATACTGAAGTAGGTGACATTGGAGTATATTCTCTCAACAAGTGGTGGGAGACGTAGTTCATGTTGCATGTTTACAATTCTAGTGGAGGCTGGACAGCCTAGGATGAGTCTCATTGCTTGGTTCTGGAATTTTTCAAGAGGCTGCAGAGTTGATCTGGAGAGTTGACACAGTGCAGGGGAAAGATAATCTACCACTGAGCGGATGAGAGTAATGTATATGGTTCTGGCGACCGGAATAGATACTCCTGCAGAATAATTAGTAAGTCATTTGAGAGGAGTCAGGCGACGCTGTAACCGGGCCAACAGATCTTGAACAATGGGATGTACTCGCTGTCTTGCTGGAATGGAAGGTGTTATCCGTACTGGCGCTCCTAAATAAAGATATTGCGTGCACAGAGGTACAACATTGTTCCCCACGGTAAATTCTGGCAGATACCTCCCTGGCCGGTGCTAAAGATAGAGAGAGAGAGAGATTGAGTGTGTGTGTGTGTGTGTACGGAACTGCTCCCCAAGAGTAAACCGGTTTTTGGAGGAGGACGAAACGCCAGCAATCCTCTCCACCACTTCCTCCCCCACCATCCCCAACACCCGCCTCGAGCGGCTGGACTTAGAATCGGGCGGGAACTTTATATAAGCTTCTCATAGTTCAGGTTGATGTTCATTTCCTTCGCTGAATTATTATTATTATTATTTTATATTATATTAAAATTAAGGTGAATACGGCAATCACACCCTCCCCACCCCTGAATATCTGATTGATAGCCATGACTCCTTTTCCCTCAGATGGAGAAGGGGAGGGAGGGAGACAGACATGAGAGAGAGAGAGAGAGAGAGAGAGATTGTGCCCCTCTTGAGGAAATCAGCCGATAAAAGAAGAAGAAGAAGAAGAATCACAGAGGCCGATAATAACTTACCCGCCATGACCTCTCTCTCTCTCTCTCTCTCTCTCTCTCTCTCTCTCTCTCTCTCTCTCTCTCTCTCTCTCTCTCACTGACGCTCGCAAGACTCACGCTCACTGATGCTCATTAGACTGACACATGCAAGACTGACGTTCACTGACGCCCGCGAGAGTGACGCTCGGAAGACTGACTCTCAATAGATTGACACATGCAAGACTGACACTCACTGACACTCATTATACTGACACATGCAAGACTGACATTCACTGATGCTCGTTACACTGCCTTCTGCAATGATAATGCTCACTAACGCTCGTTAGACTGACGTATGCAAGACTGATGCTCAGTGAGGCTTGTTAGACTGACACTCGCAAGACTGACGCTCATTAGACTGGTGCTCATTAGAATGACGCTCGCAAAACTAACGTTCACTGATGCTCATTAGACTGACACATGCAAGACTGACATTCACTGATGATCGTTAGACTGACGCCCGCAAGAGTGACGCTCGTTAGACTGATGCTCGGAAGACTAACTCTTGTTAACTAACACATGCAAGCAAGACTGACAACTCGCTGATGCTTATTAGACTGACACAATGCAAAACATTCACTGACGCTCGTTAGACTGCCTTCTGCAATGATGACGCTCACTAATGCTCGTTAGACTGAGGTATGCAATGATGATGCTCACTAATGCTCATTAGACTGACATATGCAAGACTGACGCTCAGGAAGGCTTGTTAAACTGACGCTGTCAAGAATGATGCTCGCACGACTGACACTCATTAGACTGATGCTTGTTAGACTGACCCCCGCAAGTCTGATAATCATTAGACTAACACTCACTAATGCTCGCTAGACTGACAATCGCAAGACTGACTCTTGCTAGACTGCACCTCGCAAGACATACGCTCTTTAGACTGACGATCATTAATCTGACACTCTTTAGACTGATGCTCCAAAGACTGATGGTTGTTAGACTGACACTTGCAAGACTGATGCCCTCAAGACTGACGCTCAATCACACTCTTTCTCTCCCTCAGTTGCCTTATTATTATTATTATTATTATTATTATTATTATTATTATTATTAAATGTGGTTGTAATGACGTCATCGCATTACGTAGGAAGAAAAAGCATATTTTTCCTTACTTTTCTTATTTCCTCACTTGATGACGTCATCGGAGAATCTGAGGAGGTCCTTCCCCTGACAAAGGTACTCCTAAGGGGTGGTTCCCCTAGGGCACTTTGGGTCCCCTCAGCATTGTGGTTCAGGCCCTCCTCAGGCCGCTTCCCTAACCTGACAGGAAACCTGCCTACCTCCAGGGAAGCAGCCTCTGAGGAGATCTTCCCCAGTCAAGGCTGCCTTCAAGGGAAGACATCCTTAGGGCGCCTTGGGACCCCTCAGCCTTGTGGTTCAGGCCCTCCTCAGGCCCACTTCCCCAGCCTGGCAGGAAACCTGCCTACCTCCAGGGAAGCAGCCTCTGAGGAGGATCTTCCCCACTCAAGGCTGCCTTCAAGGTAAGGCTTCCTTAGGGCACCTTGGGACCCCTCAGCCTTGTGGTTAAGGCCCTCCTCAGGCCCACTTCCCCAGCCTGGCAGGAAACCTGCCTACCTCCAGGGAAGCAGTCTCTGAGGAGGATCTTCCCCACTCAAGGGTTGCCTTCAAGGGAAGGCTTCCTTAGGGCACCTTGGGACCCCTCTGCCTTGTGGTTCAGGCACTCCTCAGGCCCACTTCCCCAGCCTGGCAGGAAACCTGCCTACCTCCAGGGAAGCAGCCTCTAAGGAGGATCTTCCCCAGTCAAGGCTGCCTTCAAGGGAAGGCTTCCTTAGGGCACCTTGGGACCCCTCAGCCTTGTGGTTCAGGCCCTCCTCAGGCCCGCTTCCCCAGCCTGGCAGGAAACCTGCCTACCTCCAGGGAAGCAGCCTCTAAGGAGGATCTTCCCCACTCAAGGGTGCCTTCAAGGGAAGGCTTCCTTAGGGCACCTTGGGACCCCTCAGCCTTGTGGTTCAGGCCCTCCTCAGGCCCACTTCCCCAGCCTGGCAGGAAACCTGCCTACCTCCAGGGAAGCAGCCTCTGAGGAGGATCTTCCCCACTCAAGGCTGCCTTCAAGGGAAAGCTTCCTTAGGGCACCTTGGGGCCCCTCAATCTTGTGGTTCAGGCCCTCCTCAGGCCCGCTTCCCCAGCCTAGCAGGAAACCTGCCTACCTCCAGGGAAGCAGCCTCTGAGCAGGATCTTCCCCACTCAAGGGTGCCTTCAAGGGAAGGCTTCCTTAGGGCACCTTGGGACACCTCTGCCTTGTGGTTCAGGCCCTCCTCAGGCCCGCTTCCCCAGCCTGGCAGGAAACCTGCCTACCTCCAGGGAAGCAGCCTCTGAGCAGGATCTTCCCCACTCAAGGGTGCCTTCAAGGTAAGGCTTCCTTAAGGCACCTTGGGGCCCCTCAGCCTTGTGGTTCAGGCCCTCCTCATGCCCGCTTCCCCAGCCTGGCAGGAAACCTGCCTACCTCCAGGGAAGCAGCCTCTGAGGAGGAACTTCCCCAGTCAAGGGTGCCTTCAAGGGAAGGCATCCTTGGGGCGCCTTCGGGCCCCTCTGCCTTGTGGTTCAGACCCTCCTTATCCCTACTTTTCGAATATGACACCAAACCTCCGAAAGCTTCAAGGAGACTCGAAGGATTTCGGAGCTTGCTTCTGGAGACTATGAAGTTGGAGTTCCACTGAGCTCTAGCGCTGGGGGCATCCGCGAATGGCTCTTCTTCTCTCTCGCCCTTCCACCAGGAGCTGAGACCGAAGGATTCTGAAGCACTTTCAAGGAAGACTCCGAAGGTTTTAGGCCATTTAAGCATCGCTGCAACCACTCCTTTGCTTTCCTTTCCTGATATACATCGCGTCTCTCTCGTGCCTCCAGGAACTGGTGACTGACTGAAGGAAGGATTCGAAGACGGCAAAAAGTCCTCTTGATTCCTTACGAGACTTCACCGATCTGTTGATCCAAACGGTAATTCTGGCAAGACGAATCTCATCTCTCTCTCTCTCTCTCTCTCTCTCTCTCTCTCTGCTTTCTTCTCGTGAAAGTCCTCGAAAGTCTCCATTCTAGGGTCCTCCTCTCCTCCTAATTCCTTCCCGTGCATATCTCGAGCGCAGAACTTAGTCCCAAACGTGACAGTATTAAAAACATTCCCGCTTTATAAATCGCCGAAGGCTGTAACGTCGACTCCAAACTGCTCCTCCGCCATGTAGTCCATATTTTCATGAGCATAAGATTGTTCACTGAATCCATTTTTAAACTCTTCGCCTTTTTTTAAATCAGATTTTGTTTTTGCAGACTGAAATTTGCATTTTTCTGAGCCATGGCAGCGTTGGGCGCATGCGCCAATGATTTCTGTCTCTTGTCCTTCCAGGAGCTGGAAAATTTTTGAAACTTTTAGATCATTCCAGCATCGCCTCTGTGGTCAAATATGATCAAATTTTCATTTATTGTAGAACGAAAACAAACAGTAGTTTTAATGACATTTTCCTAAATCATTATTGCCCCAAGTTGAATACATTTAAAAAACAAAGCACATGATTGTATATCATCAAGAGGAAGGAATAATTATAAAATATTGATAAATATGAAATATTTCTTCTTTCAAATGAACTCCTCAATATTCTTTGGAAGCTTCAGCTTCAAGTCAATGGCCCCATTGGTGGGCTTCTTGTTCCATATGAATAGGGTTCTTCTTTATCTTCTGAATAATAATAATAATAATAATAATAATAATAATAATAATAATAATAATAATAATAATAATAATAATAATAATAATAATAATGAAACCGTTGCGGAGTATCACCTAATATATGGGAAGAGGTCTCTGAGACTTCCTCCTATTGAAGGTGTCTATATCAGGTGTTAAGTGTTTATAGATCACTTTCAATTTCGATGACTCACTTTCTGTGGCCATGCTTCTTGATTTGGGAGACATCCCGGTCGTGATCACTTCGTTGCAAAAATGTGGTCGGTGAATTACATATATATATTCTGAAAAGTCAACCACAGGAAGGGGGTGGCCTCTCTCTCTCTCTCTCTCTCTCTCTCTCTCTCTCTCTCTCTCTCTCTCTCTCTCTCAAAATTTCTCAGTTTTTCTGATGATGGTAAGAAGAAATTCTGGCTCTTTGCCTTATTATTATTATTATTATTATTATTATTATTATTATTATTATTATTATTATTATTATTATTCACATGTGTTTGTCATTATTTTTCCATGACATCATTTAACAGATAGATTCACCGACACCAATAATGTCTCTTGCTGTTCAATAAAAAGTCAGAGATATATAGACAGATAGATAGAATATGTAATGAGCATTTCACGAATGGCTATCTCTCTCTCTCTCTCTCTCTGGTCCTCAGTTCACATATAAATACCCCATTAATATAGTATTATTTGACCTTGCTATTTTGATGTATATAAATTGTGCATTATGATAACACTCTGAGAACGAGAAATGAAGTGAAATGAAATGATTGCAGGTCATTTTCACAACCTTATTTTGTAGGTTAATCAAATGGGTACAAATATAGTCCTCTTTATTTACAGTCTTGAATCAGTTTTATACAGAGGAAACTAAACTGTAGGTCATGTGATTATAGGGAGTTAGTAATGTGTTCAAAGGCTAAATATTTCGTTTCATTTTGAGTTCATTTTCATTCTTCTATCTTAAGAAGCGACCAATGGGAATTTTCCTTTCAATATCTCAGAAAACTGTATCAAATAAAGAATGAAATCTGATTTCAGTTTCGTCTTCAATCCTCCGAATACTCTGAGGCGGCCACGTGGTCCCCATGCGGTCCTTTCCCCACCAAAAAATGTACAGCAATTTTAACTATAAGCAAGTCGTCATCGCCACCTATTGGCCACCTAAGAAAATCAGCGCAGGTGGACCACTGCATCTTCCAAGATGGGAGTGAAATCTACCTAATTATTTTTATGAGAAGCTTTCCCTCATTTTATGAGATGATAATTGTGTCGAGATAACAAAATGAAATACCAATTTATAATAAATAATTCATAAAGAGAAAAATTACACGAGAACCATAGACGACATGAAGAAGACCCATGCAGGCACACCAACATAATCAGATTCAACACCGACTTTTGAACAGCAATGTCACAGTTCTCAGCATCAGACAATTGAATAAAAAGTGATTTATTTGCAACTGAGATTTCTGAACTGACTACAGACTACTTGGAATAATAAAATATCTTGAATCCACCTGCTTTAGAAGCCGTACAGATTGGCAGTTCCGACAACTCTGCAGTTATTGTTCGTAGACAGAACGATCGTGGCGTGTTTTACCCCGACCCCAAATGCGTGCAGGAATCAAATCCATACCTTTAACAGTTTTTATTTTTGGGGGGTGGTGGAGGGTGGGGGGAGGGGATCATGCGAAAATAAACATATAAGTATGTAAATAATGATGTATCATTATTTACATACTGAAAATCCTTTGAGATCAGCAAACTACATTGTTAGTGTAGAAGATATATTCTTAATATTCATCATAAGCAGATCAAATAGAGATCCTTCCTCAACTCATCTGCTGAAACTGATGAATTTTTGCTTCATCATTTTATGAAACCAAAATATCTGAGAACCTTCAGGCAATGTCGAAGGTAGGAAGGACTGTCTGTGGTTGCAATGAGAACAGGGATTTGCACAGAGTGGTTGGAATGTAGCTTATGATGACAGCAACACACATTGGAAGAATAATGATTATCTCCTCTTTGACACAAACTGCGCCTAATTTAAAACCTTTTCAACCTCAAGATAACCATATCCCGTAGTGGGGTTAGTGCCGTCAGTGCACCTCATGTGGTGCACTGTAGGCATTACTTGAGGTTCTTTGCAGTGTCCCTTCCATGGCCCCTAACTGCTATAACCCCTTTCATTCCTTTTACTGTACCTCCTTTCATATTCTCTTTCTTCCATGGCTTGCTATCCACCCTCTCCCAACAACTGATTCATAGTGCAACTGGGAGGTCATCCTCCTGTTACCCCTTTCAAACCTTTCTCCTCTCAATTTCCTTTCCAGTGCTGAGTGATCTCTTAGGTCCCAGTGCTTAGCCTGTGGCCTAAACTATATTCCTTCCTTAGGCTGTAGCTTTGCTTTCTGACGAATCTTGGTCTGATTGCAACATTGCAGTATTGCAAGGAAATTGCGATATATTGCAATTTCGTAGGCATATTAATTCTCCAGTCTGAAGGAAAAGTGGGTTTGTTCGACGAAAAAATCCTTGGTGTATATCCTTGCTATTCTTGCCAATGTTGCCTGCTTGCAACATTGCTGTATTGCAAGGGCATTGCAATATGTTGCAAATTCTCATGTATTTTCGTGATCAGAATGTCAGCATATTGCATTTTATCAAGCCTGAATCAAAAGTTTCTTTGCCAAGAGGAAAAGTACCAAGGCTACAGCCTTGACATTTTGGCGAATTTTCCCTTGCTGGAAAATTCCTTGTTGCAAGGAAATTGCAATAAATTGCAACTTTCCATGCATAGAGAACATCAGACTGCATTTTATCCAAAAAAGGAATAGCTGGTTTACTCCCAGGAAACATCATGATAAGGTTGATACTTTGCATTTTTTTTTATTTCTTGCAACATTGCCATATTGCAAAGATACTGAGGTATATTGCAAACTTCCATGCACTAATTTGTATTTATCCTGATTGAAGGAAAAGTCGTTGTGGCCCCTAAAAAGTTGCCAAAGGCTGCAGTCTTGGTATTTTTATGAATTTTGCCTGACCCCCTGCAACATTGCAATAATGCAAGAAAGTTGCAATTTACTACAATTTCTACTGCTCTTTGCTTTCCCTTTTTTTAGTTTGAAGCAAAAGGGTACGTTCCCCCAAAAACGCCCTAATTGTCTTGCTATTTTTTATGTCATGAGTTTGCCTGCAACCTTCCCATATTGCAAGCAAATTGCAATATATTTTGATTTCGAATGCATATTTGTCATGAGAGTCCCAGTAGACTGCCTTTTATTCAGTTCGAAACTTCAAAAGTCGGTTTTGAACTCCCAAAATTCAATGAACTACATTCTATCCAAAATCAAGTAAAATTTCTTTGGTCCTTTAGAAAAAACCTAAGGCTGTAGCCCTGATATTTTCATTAACTTAGCTTTGCTTGCAACATTGCAGTATTACAAACTCATTTTAATAAAAGCGAATTATGCATGCTTGCAAGCCATTTAAGGCCCAGTAGACTGCATTGTATCCAGTTTCAAAGTAAAGATGGTTTGCTCCCAGAAAAAAATGCTTGCTTTCAACATTGTCATGTTGCTAGTTGATTCCAAAATATTGTAATTTCGAAAGCATTCATCATTAGAAGCCAAAAAACATCCAGTTAGAAGGGAAGATTGTTTTGCTATTTTATACTAATTTTGCAACAATTGCAACAATACCTCATTACCCCTAATATCATCATATTTCACATTGCACCTCCATCTGCAACATTGCAGTGAGGGCGGATGTTTGCTGTCCTTTATAAGAGCCTTCTGGGATGAAGGATTCTTTCATCAAATGATTGCATGGCATCTTCAGGCCCTTCTTTGGTGAGGCAATGATTTGGGTATACATATCGGAGTTATTCATTTGCCTTGGTTCAGTTTCATCCACATGAAACTAAACTGTAGTGATCATGTGATTACAGGAAGTCATCATGTGTTCAAAGGCTATATTTCGCTTCAGTCTGAGTTCAGTTTCAGCCTCCCAACTAAACCAACGAAAATTGGGAATTGTCCTCTAATAATTTTATGAAATTGTATCATAATGATCAATTAATGAAATCGTACTTTAATTATGCCTTCAACTCTCCATATACTCTAAGGTGGCCATGTGGTCCCCATGCGGTCCTTTCTCCACCAAAAAATGTACAGCAATTTTGACTATAAGCAAGTCGTGAACGCCACCTATTGGCCGCCGAAGAAAATCAGCGCAAGTGGACCACTGCATTTTCACAGATGGGAGAGGAAACCAGTTAGATTATTCTTATTCCCATCTTTTTCTCATAATCTAAAATGATGATTCCTTAGGGATATCTAAATTCAGTTTCAACTGGAAATGCATATTTCTTGCAAAAGAAAAATGACCCAAAATTCGAGGCAAGGGAAGACGATGAAAACCCATTTGCCTACAGTCCTCCCCCAGAGCGAAAATGCCACCGCCCGTCATAGACGACATGAAGACCCATGCAGGCAGACCAACAACATGAAATGCAACATATCGTATTTTTGACAGGAGCACTGCAGCAGTTCTGAGCATAGAATAATATCATCATTGTATATTTATTACTAAACCAGGTTTCTGGCCTGACTGCAGTTGACTTCGAATAAGAAACTCTCTGGTATTCATTGACTTTAAAAAGCATTTAATATGGATTGTCAGTTCCGACAACCCTCCCTCCGGTTCCTCTTTATGGAGGTCAAAGTCTCAGGCCAGACATCTGCGGGAAACAATTGCATCGTTTTTTTCTTTTTAATTCTCTAGAGAAGAGCAATATTACCTATTAATTGTGAATATTTTAGCTCTGTTCTGCGCTTTTCATATTGTTCCAAAGATCTCGGAGTTGGCTATTCTGAGGAACAAATACCCGCCTGATTTAAACCTGACGTATTTTTCACGTTTCTCGCGATATTATAAATCTCGGGAAATGTTACTGACGCAGAATAATTTCATTCAATGCACTATCATGGAAGGTCTCGTTGTATCTTAGCAGTGCCTCCAAATCTGGGAAACTCTGACCGGAACTGGATGTAAAGGAATGCCAACGTTTACATCTAGAAGCCACTGAAGAAGCGTCAAGAATGCCAACTTTGAATGATCTCGAACTAGCGGAACCGCATTCAATTTGTCGCATCAGGTGCTATTTATCAAACCGAAAATCCTATGAAATCCTACAATAACAGAAAAGCATTATTCTTCCATAGAATCAGCTCGAGAACATTTAATCATTATGCTATAATGACACGTTACAGCCTCTTTTCATGATGGTCATCCTGCATCTTCCACAAAGGCCAAGTAAGAGGCGATTGATTCTGTGTGTTACCAGAAGGAAGTCTAGAAGACTCTCGAGTTTGTTCAAAATATCTAATTTTTTTTTGTAATTCTTCCTGTTTAAGCATCGGTTTTATAGGCATAAATATTACTTCATCGCATTGACTTTGTGTAAATGTTGACGCAATTTATATTCTGTTTGGATAAAAAAATGAAATAATTTCTTTTTCAGTGACCAGAGTATGTCCACGGGGTCTCTTAGCTGCTAATAGAGAGAGAGAGAGAGAGAGAGAGAGAGAGAGAGAGAGAGAGAGAGAGAGAGAGAGAGAGAGAGAGAGATCACCAAATCTCAGGGACTCTCCTGTCTCCCGGTGTCCGTAGATTCTTTGCCAGGAAGTTTGTCTCCTGCTTGAATTCAGGGATGGTTTCCTTATTATTATTATTATTGTTATTATTATTATTATTATTATTATTATTATTATTATTATTATTATTATTATTATAAGAGCCTAAGAACCTTCAGTAACTGGACCCAAGTAGGCACCCAAAATGTAAAGCCCCATGGGGGGGCATTGCCTCCCTCAGGAAACCCCTCAAGAAGAAGCCCCGATGAGGGAGTTTCCAGCATGGTGGTAAACCAGCTCAGATCAGCTGAACCATCACAGACGATGATGACCCCCACAGCATGTGACGTCACTCACGACCTTCCTGCCATCTGACCTCCGGCAGACTTTTCCTGAACCCTTGTCTTCTTCATGTTCTGCTGACCTTCTTTGTTCTTCTTACCCCACACTAAGGGTGCACCCAGAGCTCTCCTATTCATGAAGTTCTTATTTATCATTCTTATTGACATGTTTTCTTTTTATTATCTTTGTTTTTATTGTTTCAGTTTCATATTGCTTCGAGATATCTACTTTTTTCACGAAACTTTCCCTTTATCTTATTCGTTATTTTTCTGTCTTATCACTGTCAACTCTGCTCTATTCTTTTCCCTTATTCAGTCATCTGTTACCTTCATCATCTCCTTAGGTTTAGTAAGTGAATTGTCTTTCCATTTCCATCCACTTTCCTTTCAACTTCATTTCTTTATTAACTTTTCTTTCGGGCTTTGTTTGAATGAACGACCGAAAGTGTCCAACCACCAATCTCACTGCCACTTGCCCCATTAACTGAAATGTGGGGCTCTTTCACCGTAGAGTTTCATCAATGTTCTCTCATAAGACTTCTCGGTCTCTCCCGTCAAGCTTTTATTGTCTCAGATCTCCCACGTCTTCTCGTCTGCGGGTTTAAACTCCACTTAGGGGCCGCTCAAGGAGCACTGGTCCGTGCTGGCATAAGGCCACTGTAATCTCCAGAATAATCCATAACATTAGATACATCATTTTAATTCGGGGTTTATCTTCTGAATAATAATAATAATAATAATAATAATAATAATAATAATAATAATAATAATAATAATAATAATAATAATAATAATAATCATTCATACCCTCTTCTCTCTCTCTCTCTCTCTCTCTCTCTCTCTCTCTCTGAATATCAATGAAGCTCCGCAGATTGCTAAAGCTATTATTAATTTAATAATAATGTTCATATGTTTGATGGGTCCGTATTCAAGGTTTAGGCAATGTATTGAATTTTGTGTATGGAAAAACTGGAAAAAATTGTTATTTTGCATCAAAATTGACCCATGAAAGCAACATTGCAATAAATTGCAACTGGGTCCCAGCAGACTCCTCCTCCAGCTGGGTAAAATGCAGTATTTTAAGTCTAATCATTCACAGGATTGCGAAATTGAAAATTGCTATCAGTGCAGACTATGCCAAAACTAAAGGATACAGTGTTTTAAAATTTGCTTTTTTTTTTATGACCTCTCTTATAGATTATTTATCTCTGTATTTCTTATTTAAAATTGGAATGCCTCCCCTGCTGGATCCCTTGGCTTTGTAGCATTCTGCTCTGCCAACTAACCTTTTCAGTCAAAAGGCCTCTGTAAGGTCTCTCTAAGAGCCAGAGTTGTCAATAGCAATATTTTGCTTTGTACGTTGTCTGTGAAGTTATTATTCATGCTATGACGCTCATTCTGTTGTCACTGGAAAGCGGAATGCGTGTACTTTATTCTGGTATATTCAAAAGAAGCATATAAGCAAAATTTAATAATGTCAGGATGAGTTAAAATCGTCAATAAAATAACCAGTCTCAGCATCTTAAGCCACTCTGGGGCTACTTTCCGTATGATGCACGATCAGGTTTGCAACCTAACCAACTCCTTCATGTATAAAAAATTATGCAACAAACATTTTTGTTTTAATGAAATTACTGTTGCCTAATAAACCTTTCTATACCAATTTAATTGTCCTCAAAAGCGGCTCTTCTGATGCTTTCCTTTTCGTCTGAAATGATCTCGAAAAATGAGCAGCATCACAAACCCATTGCAAATGCCATCTTAGACAAAAGCTGTCAACAGAATCTTGCAACTCCAAGATGGGAGATGACTGAGCTCTCTACATCTCCCGGATGAATCATTTTGCATCGTGGCCTTTACATTATTATTATTATTATTATTATTATTATTATTATTATTATTATTATTATTATTGTTATTATTATTATTATTATTATTATCATCATAAGTAGTGGTAGTAGTAGTATTATTATGTGATATCACTTAAACAGAACACTAAAAAAATTGGTATATTTAGTAAGCAATACCCCACTCTATGCCTACCAAAATAAAGCTGAAATTTCTCAAACATTATAGATTATCTAATAAACATTAATAAAACTATTCTAACTCGAATTACTGACATTGCAAGCTTGAAATTATCTGCATACACCTCAGCTAGCTTTCACGAACCCAGTATATTCAATGAAACATCTGATATTCATTATCATTTATATTTATTCATTTGTTCAAAAAAAAAAAAAAAAAAAAAGGCGAACCTCACGCGAGACTAGACCATTTGATAGTTCGGAAACTAGCATTTTCCAATTAAAATACCGGCGCCTCGTTTTCTCCCAAGCACCGAAGGGCCTCAGGTGACTGTGACGTATGCAAAATCAGCACTCGAAACTGGAGTGGACCGGATTTAATTTCAGAATCGTGGACTACAGACGCCATCTATTGATTGCCCCAAGCAAAACGGTGTTCAAGCAGAAAACTGTTGTGCTTTTGATGGCGAGGCAAGATGAAAATTGCCGAATAAGTGATTGCAATGACTGTATGCAAAAATAGAGTTTGTATTCAGTTATTTATGCCTCTTGATGCCTAGCAAAGAAGTGTTTGAAGCCAAATGCATGAAAATGTACGAGGGAATTCACGAATTGGGTTCTGGTAATACATACACTGCCCGGAACTGTTAGCCGGCGAAAAGATAGAATTGCCAACAAAATATGATTATTCCACATATTATTATAGTCTAAATTATGGCAAAACTAGGGGTACTTTATAGAGAGAGGGATTTATATTATTATTCTCAGCTTTATTCTCTGCAAAACCTCACATAAATGATATTTTTCTTTTGGTTCGCACTTTTAATTTTTTCAAGGGTTTGTATGGCTGGCCACAGGGCTACAGGGTGTAGCTACAGGGTGTCAGCACTGGGATTCTTTTAAAGTTTTCTCCAGACTAAATGAGTCCAGAAAACCATCACTGGGTACGTTCAAATACCTCCTTCGCTTATGCATTTTATAAAGGTACAAATTTCCGTACATTAACGTATTTCATCTTGAAGATAATGGTCAGTATACAAGAGATTTTACATAGCTGATATCCTAAAAGAAAGATATTTGGCCTTCAAGTTTCTCATAACCTTCCACAAGGTTATAAAGGCTGAATTCTCTCCCAGAACTGTAATGAAGTCAGAATATCCTCTGTATTAATATCATATAAAGAAAAAGTACAATAAAAAGGTCAGGAAATGCTTAAAATGATAGTGATACTGATATGGGTAACAGGATTACCAAGTACAAATGTACTTTTAACTTTTTTGCCGGGAGAAATTGGGTATAATTCTCATACAAATTGATGGAAATTACATCTGTTTATGATATATATCATTCTATTTATATTATTCGTATCCCCAGGGTTGCTTCTCGATTTCCTATCGTATCCAGGAGTTTTAAGGTTGGTAATTCTGAGTTACAAATTCCGACATATTTCAACCTCAAATTTCGAATTTCCACGAATTTTAGCAAACTTGAAACATACTTTCAACCAGAAACAATTATTTTGATTGAATATATCTCCAAATTGGCAAAATTTCGATCAAAATAGAATTTAAAGGATTCACGAGGTGTGCTTCGATTAGTCCTTGGTGTGTCATGAATGCCAACTTTTTAGACTTTTAAACGAGAGAGCTTTCTTACTTATTTCACATTATTTGCTAATTTTTGGATCGAAAATGACGAAGTATTCCGTATGAGAATCGTTGACCATCTTTCGTTTGTTGATTTTCGTAAAGAATAGTTCGTCATTGGCCCTGAATTGCATGTTAAAGCCTCTATTAATGTTGGTAATCCTGCTTCCTCTCCGGACAAGGAGCAGCCATTGTTTGTTACCAGAACGAACTTCGTCCCTTTGCTGAAAACTTTTCATGTTCTTCAAAATGTCCCCTGATTTAGGATCAATTTTAGAAATATATACTACTTCTAACCATAATAGTTATCATATATATTGATAAAGGGTTTATTTGTGGTCTCGTTAAATGAATATATAATAGTTTCGTCTTCAAACAACCAACCTTCATCCAAAGATTGTCATAGCACTCAATAGATGTCTTTAGTGTACGATCTTGAGAAAACTTCACTTAATAAAAAATATCTTATATTTGCCATTACTGACACGTAATACCTTTTATTTAGTA
This sequence comes from Macrobrachium rosenbergii, assembly GCA_039081455.1. Lineage (NCBI taxonomy): Eukaryota > Metazoa > Arthropoda > Malacostraca > Decapoda > Palaemonidae > Macrobrachium > Macrobrachium rosenbergii. The sequence goes on from JANJGK010004442.1 coordinate 31,570, forward strand.
TCACTAGCAAGCATAAATCTTCTCTATATTACTATTAATGCCTTTCGTCATATAATGATATAAATATCTTTATCTTTATAATGATTTTAGTTGATTTATAAAATTTAAATGCGAGGCAGACGAGATTTCTATAGCTAACCATTATTATTATTATTATTATTATTCAGAAGATGAACCTTATTCATATGGAACTAGCCCACGAAGGCCACTGACTTGAAATTAAAGCTCTCAAAGAATATTAAGGTGTTCATTCGAAAGAAGTAACAGAAGGTAAAAGGGAAATAAAGAAAGTGGAGATCAGTTATCAGTAAAACTGATAAATTAACAAATAAATAAATAAATAAAAATGTATTAAACCTGTTGCTAGAAAATGACACATGTTAATCACATCAGCTGGTCAGGCTTGGCTTATCCTAACTTTTCACCCAACATACATCAAAGGGCATTTGGGTTAATTTGATATATATATATATATATATATATATATATATATATATATATATATATATATATATATATATATTAAATAATTTATAATGCCCACAGAGGTTAAGTCCCTAGGCATGCCCCCACCCCCATCAGACCCCCAGCAGTCACTGGCTGACCACTGCATTGCAATGGCAGAAACTCAGATGCCTTTCATATCCAATCTTTTGCTGGATCTTCTGAAATAAAGATTTTCTGGCCAATTTCCATTTTACGATTAACAAGCTGAATATTTGCATATTTTAATCATTATTATATTGAATTTTTAAGAGGATTCCAGTTATTTTATTTGCGTGTCTATGTCCATTTATTTACCTGTTAATAACTTTTTTACTTAATACCGGAGGTAATAATAATCTTCATATAAATTTCTGAAAATGGGTTTTCGTCTCACCAGCCAATAAGGAATCGTCTACGAAGACGCTTTACCAAAACCCAAAGATTTCAGCCAATAAAAGAAGTCGTTAGAAACATTGTTTATGGCGTAGGCCTCTGATTGGTCAAAGCAATTCCTGTGCTTATTTTGGTCACAGCGGTAAGCCTCAGTGTAGTTCTAAACGCGAAAACGGAAAGGTAGTTTTGCTATACAACAGGTGCAGTAGAAATGGCAATAAGGACATCGCTAAGAACGAGGAGTTTCCAGGTAGTTTTTTTCTTATACTGGAAATCTTGAGACGTTTCTAGGTAGTTTTTTCCTGACATTGTTGTGTCATATTCTTGCTTTTGTAGGAGGTGGAGGTTTGAACTACCTTTGGGAATCTGGAATATGTTATGGAGAGGAGTATTGTGGCCACAGGATTGGGGATTTTGAACAATTTCGAAAAGTATTCGTAGATTGTGAAGTCCCCCAAGGTTGGAATCTGCAGCCATTACTTGAAGCTCATTGCAATGCAGCGTGCCTTCAATGGGCCCCCTAGCTGCTACAACCCCTTTCGTTCCTTTTACTGTACCTCCGTTCATATTCTCTTTCTTCCATATGACTTCCCTCAACCCTCTTCTAACAAGGGGTTTTCCTCTTGTTACGCCTTTCAAACATTTTCAATGTCAGTTTGTTTCAGCACTGATTGACCTCATAGGTCCCAGTGCTTGGCCTTTGGCCGAAATTCTGTATTCAGTTCAATTCAAGATTGGAATACCCATGGTACAGTATGCTGTTCAAAAGGATTTTCCAGATTTTTTTTTACCAAAAATATGGTTCAGGGCCTGTGACAGACCTCTCTCTCTCTCTCTCTCTCTCTCTCTCTCTCTCTCGTGTATGTCTCCTTCCCTCTCCTTCTCCATCTGAGGGAAAAGGCGTCATGGCTATCAATCAGGTATTTGGGGCGGGGGTGATTGCCGTATTCACCTTAATTTTAATATTATAATAATAATAATAATAATAATAATAATAATAATAATAATAATAATATAATTCAACGAAGGAAAAGCAATACATCAACCTTAACTATGAGAAGTTCACATAAAGTTGCTTCCCGGGCGATTCCCAGTCGACGAGTTGCTGGAGGCGGGTGTTGGGGAACAACAAAGGCCTCACTCACTCACTCACACTACTATTTCTGATGACATGACCTGGAAAACTCCATAAATAATAATAATAATAATAATAATAATAATAATAATATCCCCTTTGTCGTTTGGCCACTTCTCATCAGATTCCAGTCACATGACATGGCGGGACCTTTCGACAGGACATCGCTTTGATAGACATATATATTTTGAGATCATAAACAATGGGATGTTTTGTCTTGTTTTTCTCGTTCCTGAGGGACGTCTTTAGCAGTGAACATGAAAGCTTCACTTTCATTGAATGAAAGCCTTTTTAAAGAGGGTCCAGATTCCACATTCGAAATGGAGGTTGTTGGTAAACTGAATATGGCTTTATTTGCCTGGTTTCATTGGCTTGAGAGAGAGAGAGAGAGAGAGAGAGAGAGAGAGAGAGAGAGAGAGAGAGAGAGAGAGAGAGAGAGCGGCCAATGGAAATGTAACGTAGAAGACGTCCACTGCGTTCGTGTGCAGGACTCCGATCCTGACTTCAATTTAATTAAAGTAGTGATGATTGCACTTTTTGTAAGTGCCAAATAACGGAGAATAATGAATTGACTGACACTTAAGGATTGAAGTACGGAAGGATATAATGAATTAAGGATCACCTAATGCTACGGTTGCCAGACTACAGCCGAAGACGAAGTCAGAGCCAATCAAGCGATGTGAACAGGAGTACTGGAGACGTTAATTAAGATGGCCGTCAGTTCGTTTTGAAATTTAAATCATTCTTGAAACCTTTTGCCGCCCAACCCTTTTCCCCCAACGCAAACCAACATGACCTTCCCACACCCATACACGCCCCCACACACTCTGCAGAAAGAGGGCGTCCTTCCTTGTCTCCTTGTTATGGAAACCAGCCGATGGACGAAGGAGGAGGAAGAATCACATCGGCCTAAAAGGCTTCCCCCCCCCCACCCCCATGACCTGTCTACTGTCACTGAGTGACACAATTATTATTATTATTATTATTATTATTATTATTATTATTATTATTATTATTACAGTGACCAGCTGAGCATGTAAAAGTGGTTTCCTTCTTGGACAGTTGGAGAATTGCATAGTTCTTGAACCTGCAAGTAAATGAATACAGGAACTGGGTTATATATGGTCAAGCTACAGTGGATCTCTCTCTCTCTCTCTCTCTCTCTCTCTCTCTCTCTCTCTCTCTCTCAAAAATAATTCCTCCCTAAATGACGATAGCAATCGCACGTGTCCATCAGTCGAGAAACTTATGCGCCACTTCCATCGAAATTCGGGCTGGACCAGGATTCCCTTCTTCAAACACTCTTTAATTAAAAATGTGGACAAAGAATAACGCTGTGAGCCACCTTTATCACTGTCCAGATTTGCTTTTGATTGAAAGAGTGTTTTCCCTGACGCAAGTCACAACTCGCCTATTTCTGGAGAGTCAATTTCGCTATCGATAATATTGTTAGGCGCCATGAAGTGGGGGGCCAGCTGCTCTGAGAAGCATTTTTCTGGGGGGCCGTTATACAGAATTACTATTACTTGGAGACACGCCGTGCTGCGAGTGTCAGGCCAACTGACCAACCAGCGCTTTTGTTGTTGTGTGACTGAAAATCCTTTCCGAGTTCCTTCTACTTTATCGCTAAGGGCGAGGATATTATCAGTCATCGAGCAATGATATTGCTGCTGTACTGAGTTGAGACAACGTAGATTCTGTGGGAGTGTGTTTGTGGCCAGGGAGGCGTTCCCCCGATAGTGTAGAAAAAAGCAAAAGGGGAAAAATATCTGTCTGGGGTCGGTGGCTTCTGTGGCAAAGGTCCAGCTTTTTTAGAAAGATGCTTCGCGGTCAGATGATAGTGATACTGATGATGATAATGAGCCTCTTCTGATAATCTTGGTGATGATGGTGTTACTGAGTGAGGAAGCAGCAATGTCGTGACAGAGGAGGATCGAGAGGGAAGAATGACGTCAATGTTTCTACGAAGTGGCCATGAGGCGACTCCTGTCATCCTCGAGCGCACTACAATCGCAAATTCGGGCGTGGCCCTTCCAACATTGCCGCCCCCCCTCCCCCCACTGCTTGTTGATGACCCCGGCTGGTCAAGGGATTGACGCATCTGGCTTTCCCCTACTCGAATGAAAGGAGACGAGACAGGAAGGAACTTCTCACAATCAGGTGAGGGAAAATACCTTTCTTTTTCCACGAGTCATTTTTGTTGCCTGAACATTCTTCAGTGAATATTTTTTATATATACATTAATCACCTGCTTCTTCATTCATCATTATTCGCAGTGTTGTCAGGACTCTTATTATCATTCTCTCTTTTTATTCACGTTGATGAACTGTGAGTGACAGTATTAATTTGGGGGTATTATTGTCGTCATTATTAATCCATAATTATTCTCAGGTTTTGTAGAATTGTGACCAACATATAGACGCCATTACATCTTTACTCTTGTTTATTGATGAAGTTTTTTTTTTATTTTTTTATCAAATATATATGTAACGGCCATTTCTGAGCCTATACTTGATTAAAGTCTCTGTTTTATGAACAGAGGTTTGATCTCGCTTATCCCGAGACATTGTGTGATAGCAGTAACGTGAGCCGGCATCGTAAGTTATATCTTTCCCTAACTAAAATCTAAGGACTACTGGAATGAGATACTAAGTACAAAACTAAAACCCTTTATTGACAAAATCAACGAAAAATAACTTCTTAAAAATTACGAAGAATGAAATTCAATGTTTCACATAACTATCAGAAAATCTTCTAAGGAAATAATGCTCCAAAATCATAAACCCCCAATTACAGAAAATAACTCATCTGTCAAAACATGAACACGTCAGTCAATTAAAACAGGTCATCTCAAATGTCATACCACTCTCATCCTCGTAGGAGGGAGAGAGGAAAAAGGAATAGGAATGGAGTGGAACAGAAATACCTGTGAAAAAAGAAACGTCACATTAAAAATCATAAAATGTAAAAAATTGCAGAAATACATCTTCCACTGTCACAGGAGATACCGTGTGTTCACAGTTCTGAAAAACAAAGTCTAAAAACGTATATGAATTCTTACTCACTCCACAAGTCCTCTGGGACAGTCTCCATGTGAAAAATCACTCACATCTTCAGACACACATGAATCGGATCTCACAAGTCCAATTCGAACAACAGTTCCTCCCATTGTATGACATCATTCGAGGTCAAAGTTCGGCAAGACACGCCTCTGTATTTCAAGGCGTCACGAAGTACACGTACACACCATACATTATTAAGAAGCATCCTTCAAAAACCGGATTTTGTAACTGGTTCAGCTTCTAGAACGTTCTTTGCTGAAAACGCATTTGCCAGCCCGTGTCTTGTCACCAAGGTGGTTTCTTCGACCCTTGTGGTATGCGAATGTTTCAGCAGTTTCCTATCTGCTGCGTATAGTGAAAATGGACCCTGCGAATAGCTGACCCAACTTTTCAAAGGTCACCTTCGCAAGCCTTTACATATACAAATGGCTATGGGGGTGGGGGTTTGGGGCCAAGCTTTTTATCAATCACAAGTCATTGTCAAGTCACGTAACAAATAGTTGTGGGGGAATTCATGCCATAAAGACGTGACAAGACGCATTTGAGAGCATAATGGGGGAGGTGGAGAGATTGACGGACATTCCCTGATCATTGTGCAAATACCTCGGAACGTAGCGACCTTTCCCAATTGCTACATAAGCTGACTTGACATAAATAATAATAATAATAATAAAGAAGGAAACGACAGAGGACAGGCCACCACTTGGGGGGTCGAGGTTAAAGTTTCAATCAATTTTGTGCTTCAGGAAACGACAGAGGACAGGCCACCACTTGGGGGGTCGAGGTTAAAGTTTCAATCAATTTTGTGCTTCAGGAAACGACAGAGGACAGGCCACCACTTGGGGGGTCGAGGTTAAAGTTTCAATCAATTTTGTGCTTCAGGAAACGACAGAGGACAGGCCACCACTTGGGGGGTCGAGGTTAAAGTTTCAATCAATCTTGTGCTTCAGGAAGCGACAGAGGACAGGCCACCACTTGGGGGGTCGAGGTTAAAGTTTCAATCAATCTTGTGCTTCAGGAAGCGACAGAGGACAGGCCACCACTTGGGGGGTCGAGGTTAAAGTTTCAATCAATTTTGTGCTTCAGGAAGCGACAGAGGACAGGCCACCACTTGGGGGGTCGAGGTTAAAGTTTGAATCAATTTTGTGCTTCAGGAAGCGACAGAGGACAGGCCACCACTTGGGGGGTCGAGGTTAAAGTTTGAATCAATTTTGTGCTTCAGGAAGCGACAGAGGACAGGCCACCACTTGGGGGGTCGAGGTTAAAGTTTCAATCAATCTTGTGCTTCAGGAAGCGACAGAGGACAGGCCACCACTTGGGGGGTCGAGGTTAAAGTTTCAATCAATTTTGTGCTTCAGGAAGCGACAGAGGACAGGCCACCACTTGGGGGGTCGAGGTTAAAGTTTCAATCAATTTTGTGCTTCAGGAAGCGACAGAGGACAGGCCACCACTTGGGGGGTCGAGGTTAAAGTTTCAATCAATTTTGTGCTTCAGGAAACGACAGAGGACAGGCCACCACTTGGGGGGTCGAGGTTAAAGTTTCAATCAGTTTTGTGCTTCAGGAAACGACAGAGGACAGGCCACCACTTAGGGGGTCGAGGTTAAAGTTTGAATCAATTTTGTGCTTCAGGAAATGACAGAGGACAGGCCACCACTTGGGGGGTCGAGGTTAAAGTTTGAATCAATTTTGTGCTTCAGGAAATGACAGAGGACAGGCCACCACTTGGGGGGTCGAGGTTAAAGTTTGAATCAATTTTGTGCTTCAGGAAATGACAGAGGACAGGCCACCACTTGGGGGGTCGAGGTTAAAGTTTGAATCAATTTTGTGCTTCAGGAAATGACAGAGGACAGGCCACCACTTGGGGGGTCGAGGTTAAAGTTTGAATCAATTTTGTGCTTCAGGAAATGACAGAGGACAGGCCACCACTTGGGGGGTCGAGGTTAAAGTTTCAATCAATTTTGTGCTTCAGGAAATGACAGAGGACAGGCCACCACTGGGGAGGTCGAGGTTAAAGTTTGAATCAATTTTGTGCTTCAGGAAGCGACAGAGGACAGGCCACCACTTGGGGGGTCGAGGTTAAAGTTTCAATCAATCTTGTGCTTCAGGAAGCGACAGAGGACAGGCCACCACTTGGGGGGTCGAGGTTAAAGTTTCAATCAATCTTGTGCTTCAGGAAGCGACAGAGGACAGACCACCACTTACGGGGTCGAGGTTAGAGTTTGAATCAATTTTGTGCTTCAGGAAGCGACAGAGGACAGGCCACCACTTGGGGGGTCGAGGTTAAAGTTTCAATCAATCTTGTGCTTCAGGAAGCGACAGAGGACAGGCCACCACTTGGGGGGTCGAGGTTAAAGTTTCAATCAATCTTGTGCTTCAGGAAGCGACAGAGGACAGGCCACCACTTGGGGGGTCGAGGTTAAAGTTTCAATCAATCTTGTGCTTCAGGAAGCGACAGAGGACAGGCCACCACTTGGGGGGTCGAGGTTAAAGTTTGAATCAATTTTGTGCTTCAGGAAGCGACAGAGGACAGGCCACCACTTGGGGGGTCGAGGTTAAAGTTTGAATCAATTTTGTGCTTCAGGAAATGACAGAGGACAGGCCACCACTTGGGGGGTCGAGGTTAAAGTTTGAATCAATTTTGTGCTTCAGGAAGCGACAGAGGACAGGCCACCACTTGGGGGGTCGAGGTTAAAGTTTCAATCAATCTTGTGCTTCAGGAAGCGACAGAGGACAGGCCACCACTTGGGGGGTCGAGGTTAAAGTTTCAATCAATCTTGTGCTTCAGGAAGCGACAGAGGACAGGCCACCACTTGGGGGGTCGAGGTTAAAGTTTCAATCAATTTTGTGCTTCAGGAAGCGACAGAGGACAGGCCACCACTTGGGGGGTCGAGGTTAAAGTTTGAATCAATCTTGTGCTTCAGGAAGCGACAGAGGACAGGCCACCACTTGGGGGGTCGAGGTTAAAGTTTGAATCAATTTTGTGCTTCAGGAAATGACAGAGGACAGGCCACCACTTGGGGGGTCGAGGTTAAAGTTTGAATCAATTTTGTGCTTCAGGAAGCGACAGAGGACAGGCCACCACTTGGGGGGTCGAGGTTAAAGTTTCAATCAATCTTGTGCTTCAGGAAGCGACAGAGGACAGGCCACCACTTGGGGGGTCGAGGTTAAAGTTTGAATCAATTTTGTGCTTCAGGAAATGACAGAGGACAGGCCACCACTTGGGGGGTCGAGGTTAAAGTTTGAATCAATTTTGTGCTTCAGGAAATGACAGAGGACAGGCCACCACTTGGGGGGTCGAGGTTAAAGTTTGAATCAATTTTGTGCTTCAGGAAGCGACAGAGGACAGGCCACCACTTGGGGGGTCGAGGTTAAAGTTTCAATCAATCTTGTGCTTCAGGAAGCGACAGAGGACAGGCCACCACTTGGGGGGTCGAGGTTAAAGTTTGAATCAATTTTGTGCTTCAGGAAGCGACAGAGGACAGGCCACCACTTGGGGGGTCGAGGTTAAAGTTTCAATCAATCTTGTGCTTCAGGAAGCGACAGAGGACAGGCCACCACTTGGGGGGTCGAGGTTAAAGTTTCAATCAATTTTGTGCTTCAGGAAGCGACAGAGGACAGGCCACCACTTGGGGGGTCGAGGTTAAAGTTTGAATCAATCTTGTGCTTCAGGAAGCGACAGAGGACAGGCCACCACTTGGGGGGTCGAGGTTAAAGTTTGAATCAATTTTGTGCTTCAGGAAGCGACAGAGGACAGGCCACCACTTGGGGGGTCGAGGTTAAAGTTTGAATCAATCTTGTGCTTCAGGAAGCGACAGAGGACAGGCCACCACTTGGGGGGTCGAGGTTAAAGTTTGAATCAATCTTGTGCTTCAGGAAGCGACAGAGGACAGGCCACCACTTGGGGGGTCGAGGTTAAAGTTTGAATCAATCTTGTGCTTCAGGAAGCGACAGAGGACAGGCCACCACTTGGGGGGTCGAGGTTAAAGTTTGAATCAATCTTGTGCTTCAGGAAGCGACAGAGGACAGGCCACCACTTGGGGGGTCGAGGTTAAAGTTTCAATCAATCTTGTGCTTCAGGAAGCGACAGAGGACAGGCCACCACTTGGGGGGTCGAGGTTAAAGTTTCAATCAATTTTGTGCTTCAGGAAGCGACAGAGGACAGGCCACCACTTGGGGGGTCGAGGTTAAAGTTTGAATCAATCTTGTGCTTCAGGAAGCGACAGAGGACAGGCCACCACTTGGGGGGTCGAGGTTAAAGTTTGAATCAATTTTGTGCTTCAGGAAATGACAGAGGACAGGCCACCACTTGGGGGGTCGAGGTTAAAGTTTGAATCAATTTTGTGCTTCAGGAAGCGACAGAGGACAGGCCACCACTTGGGGGGTCGAGGTTAAAGTTTGAATCAATTTTGTGCTTCAGGAAGCGACAGAGGACAGGCCACCACTTGGGGGGTCGAGGTTAAAGTTTCAATCAATTTTGTGCTTCAGGAAGCGACAGAGGACAGGCCACCACTTGGGGGGTCGAGGTTAAAGTTTGAATCAATTTTGTGCTTCAGGAAGCGACAGAGGACAGGCCACGGTCAATGTCCAGAACAACTCCGCGGTGAGGTATAAGAAAATAGGTCACACTATAATTTTCACAATATAAAATAATAAAACTTTGTCTCTGAACACTTTTTGAGGAGATTCACCATATCCGAGATATTAATGATTATCTAATCGGCATCCTCGAAAATTTTCTAAGTCGTTTGTTTACATCGAGTAGCACTTCGTGTACTTGATCTTACTGGAGTTAGTTCGAAAATGAGGTTTTTTACTGTAATGTTTCTCAGAAAGAGAGTAATGTTTCTCAGAAAAACCAGTTCCCCATCGAATGATTTTCGATTTTTGCAAATCGGGTTTTTGGTTGGGGGATTTCGTTAGAAAGTGTATTTTTACCTACTAAATATTTATTATACGTTCTTGACGGTTTATTTCCATTAATCTTTGCTTTTTTTACGTTTTTCTCATAGAAAATTTAGTAAGTAATGAATAGCTACCTCTTCCAATCAACTTTTGTCTTGTCGTCACGTGATTATACTACCCAATTACAACGCTTTGTTTCGGCGGAGTAATATATATCCCGGCGTTCCAGCAATTCTTTTTCAGTAACTTCAGTCTGATAATCTGATTTGGTCTGTTGTAATGGCTGAAGCTGTTCCTTCTCCGAGCGGTGTCGCTGTTCTGGATAGCAGGGATTTACCCATTTCGTGTCCTGATTGTTACGTTGGCTATGGCCAATTTTGGTCAATATACAGTGGCAATACAGACAAGTTACTACAGTATTGTCAGGATCATTGTCTTATTTTAAAAAGTAAGGTTTGTCCAACTTGTAATCACTTGTGCCGGTTGAACATTGCTGACAGGAGTTTTCGATGTGATAGGCATTATGTAACTGCCGGTCGGCGTAAAAAAAGGTGTAACTTTTACGCCTCCATTTTTAAAGGTACGTGGTTTGAAAAATCTCATTTAGATTTTGAAACGGTTATAAAGTTTGTATTACTCTTTGTGCAAGACTTTTTTTCTTATAAAGCGGCATCAGAAGAGTTACAACTTAATAAGAATACAATAAACGATTGGTCGTCTTTCTGTCGGGAAGTGATTGTGAATTGGGCATTTGTACAGAAAAAGAAAATTGGTGGCCCCGGCAAAGTGGTGGAAATAGACGAGAGTAAATTTGGGAGGAGGAAATATAACGTGGGGCGTGTAGTGGAGGGCCAGTGGGTCTTTGGGGGTATATGTAGGGAAACAAAAGAGTGTTTCATGATTCCAGTGGGAGACAGAACCACTGCCACGTTACTTCCCATTATCAAGGAGTATATAGAGCCGGGCACTACTGTAATTTCAGACTGTTGGCGTGCTTATAACTGTTTGAGTAATGAGGGATTTCAACATTTGACCGTAAATCATAGTATTAATTTTGTTGATCCTTCCAGCGGAGCTCATACAAATAATATTGAGAGACGGTGGCTGCAGGCAAAATCGAAGGTACCCAAGTTCGGACGTCGGACATACAATTTTGTGGGTTATTTGTCTGTGGCCTATTTTAAGTCTGTCTACCACCACAGCCATTACCGTCTTCACGCCTTCTTCAAGTCTGCAGCTGATTTATACAAACCGACCCCATGAAGGTAAATTATTTGTGTGGTTTTTTTGGCTTGGTGATTTTTGCCATTTTTCCTGCCAGTATATACGAGCCTGCCAAGAATCTTTATAAATGCGGATAAGGCGCGCAGCGCCGTTCCGCCACCCCTTTGCAGTTAAGGCATGTTTCGCTATATTTCAAAATGTGTTTTTTCCCCCACCCGAAACCCAAAAATCCCAAATTATCCCCTAAATTGTTGTTGCAAATTTGTTTTCCTCCCTCCACCAAAATTATAACTAAAATGTAAGATTTGTCGTGTTTTCAGTACTTTTTCACTTCTTGTGTTCATGAAACACCCAAAATTGGGTGTTTCCTCATCATAAGAAGTGGTCTAAAACGCTTTAAATATGAAAAATATTACATTTTACTTTTAATTTTGGTACTTTATGCATGCGGAGTTCTTCTGGACATTCACCCAGGCCACCACTTGGGGGGTCGAGGTTAAAGTTTCAATCAATTTTGTGCTTCAGGAAGCGACAGAGGACAGGCCACCACTTGGGGGGTCGAGGTTAAAGTTTCAATCAATTTTGTGCTTCAGGAAGCGACAGAGGACAGGCCACCACTTGGGGGGTCGAGGTTAAAGTTTGAATCAATTTTGTGCTTCAGGAAGCGACAGAGGACAGGCCACCACTTGGGGGGTCGAGGTTAAAGTTTCAATCAATCTTGTGCTTCAGGAAGCGACAGAGGACAGGCCACCACTTGGGGGGTCGAGGTTAAAGTTTGAATCAATTTTGTGCTTCAGGAAATGACAGAGGACAGGCCACCACTTGGGGGGTCGAGGTTAAAGTTTGAATCAATTTTGTGCTTCAGGAAATGACAGAGGACAGGCCACCACTTGGGGGGTCGAGGTTAAAGTTTGAATCAATTTTGTGCTTCAGGAAGCGACAGAGGACAGGCCACCACTTGGGGGGTCGAGGTTAAAGTTTCAATCAATCTTGTGCTTCAGGAAGCGACAGAGGACAGGCCACCACTTGGGGGGTCGAGGTTAAAGTTTGAATCAATTTTGTGCTTCAGGAAGCGACAGAGGACAGGCCACCACTTGGGGGGTCGAGGTTAGAGTTTGAATGAATTTTGTGCTTCAGGAAGCGACAGAGGACAGGCCACCACTTGGGGGGTCGAGGTTAAAGTTTGAATCAATTTTGTGCTTCAGGAAGCGACAGAGGACAGGCCACCACTTGGGGGGTCGAGGTTAAAGTTTCAATCAATCTTGTGCTTCAGGAAGCGACAGAGGACAGGCCACCACTTGGGGGGTCGAGGTTAAAGTTTGAATCAATTTTGTGCTTCAGGAAGCGACAGAGGACAGGCCACCACTTGGGGGGTCGAGGTTAGAGTTTGAATGAATTTTGTGCTTCAGGAAGCGACAGAGGACAGGCCACCACTTGGGGGGTCGAGGTTAAAGTTTGAATCAATTTTGTGCTTCAGGAAGCGACAGAGGACAGGCCACCACTTGGGGGGTCGAGGTTAAAGTTTGAATCAATTTTGTGCTTCAGGAAGCGACAGAGGACAGGCCACCACTTGGGGGGTCGAGGTTAAAGTTTGAATCAATTTTGTGCTTCAGGAAGCGACAGAGGACAGACCACCACTTGGGGGGTCGAGGTTAGAGTTTGAATCAATTTTGTGCTTCAGGAAGCGACAGAGGACAGGCCACCACTTGGGGGGTCGAGGTTAAAGTTTCAATCAATCTTGTGCTTCAGGAAGCGACAGAGGACAGGCCACCACTTGGGGGGTCGAGGTTAAAGTTTGAATCAATTTTGTGCTTCAGGAAGCGACAGAGGACAGGCCACCACTTGGGGGGTCGAGGTTAGAGTTTGAATGAATTTTGTGCTTCAGGAAGCGACAGAGGACAGGCCACCACTTGGGGGGTCGAGGTTAAAGTTTGAATCAATTTTGTGCTTCAGGAAGCGACAGAGGACAGGCCACCACTTGGGGGGTCGAGGTTAAAGTTTGAATCAATTTTGTGCTTCAGGAAATGACAGAGGACAGGCCACCACTTGGGGGGTCGAGGTTAAAGTTTGAATCAATTTTGTGCTTCAGGAAATGACAGAGGACAGGCCACCACTTGGGGGGTCGAGGTTAAAGTTTGAATCAATTTTGTGCTTCAGGAAGCGACAGAGGACAGGCCACCACTTGGGGGGTCGAGGTTAAAGTTTCAATCAATCTTGTGCTTCAGGAAGCGACAGAGGACAGGCCACCACTTGGGGGGTCGAGGTTAGAGTTTGAATGAATTTTGTGCTTCAGGAAATGACAGAGGACAGGCCACCACTGGGGAGGTCGAGGTTAAAGTTTGAATCAATTTTGTGCTTCAGGAAGCGACAGAGGACAGGCCACCACTTGGGGGGTCGAGGTTAAAGTTTCAATCAATCTTGTGCTTCAGGAAGCGACAGAGGACAGGCCACCACTTGGGGGGTCGAGGTTAAAGTTTCAATCAATCTTGTGCTTCAGGAAGCGACAGAGGACAGACCACCACTTACGGGGTCGAGGTTAGAGTTTGAATCAATTTTGTGCTTCAGGAAGCGACAGAGGACAGGCCACCACTTGGGGGGTCGAGGTTAAAGTTTCAATCAATCTTGTGCTTCAGGAAGCGACAGAGGACAGGCCACCACTTGGGGGGTCGAGGTTAAAGTTTGAATCAATTTTGTGCTTCAGGAAGCGACAGAGGACAGGCCACCACTTGGGGGGTCGAGGTTAAAGTTTGAATCAATTTTGTGCTTCAGGAAGCGACAGAGGACAGGCCACCACTGGGGAGGTCGAGGTTAAAGTTTGAATCAATTTTGTGCTTCAGGAAGCGACAGAGGACAGGCCACCACTTGGGGGGTCGAGGTTAAAGTTTGAATCAATTTTGTGCTTCAGGAAATGACAGAGGACAGGCCACCACTTGGGGGGTCGAGGTTAAAGTTTGAATCAATTTTGTGCTTCAGGAAATGACAGAGAACAGGCCACCACTTGGGGGGTCGAGGTTAAAGTTTGAATCAATTTTGTGCTTCAGGAAATGACAGAGAACAGGCCACCACTTGGGGGGTCGAGGTTAAAGTTTCAATCAATCTTGTGCTTCAGGAAGCGACAGAGGACAGACCACCACTTGGGGGGTCGAGGTTAAAGTTTGAATCAATTTTGTGCTTCAGGAAGCGACAGAGGACAGGCCACCACTTGGGGGGTCGAGGTTAAAGTTTCAATCAATCTTGTGCTTCAGGAAGCGACAGAGGACAGACCACCACTTGGGGGGTCGAGGTTAAAGTTTGAATCAATTTTGTGCTTCAGGAAGCGACAGAGGACAGGCCACCACTTGGGGGGTCGAGGTTAAAGTTTGAATCAATTTTGTGCTTCAGGAAGCGACAGAGGACAGGCCACCACTTGGGGGGTCGAGGTTAGAGTTTGAATGAATTTTGTGCTTCAGGAAGCGACAGAGGACAGGCCACCACTTGGGGGGTCGAGGTTAAAGTTTGAATCAATTTTGTGCTTCAGGAAGCGACAGAGGACAGGCCACCACTTGGGGGGTCGAGGTTAAAGTTTCAATCAATCTTGTGCTTCAGGAAGCGACAGAGGACAGGCCACCACTTGGGGGGTCGAGGTTAGAGTTTGAATGAATTTTGTGCTTCAGGAAGCGACAGAGGACAGGCCACCACTTGGGGGGTCGAGGTTAAAGTTTGAATCAATTTTGTGCTTCAGGAAGCGACAGAGGACAGGCCACCACTTGGGGGGTCGAGGTTAAAGTTTGAATCAATTTTGTGCTTCAGGAAGCGACAGAGGACAGGCCACCACGTGGGGGGTCGAGGTTGAAGTTTGAATCAATTTTGTGCTTCAGGAAGCGACAGAGGACAGGCCACCACTTGGGGGGTCGAGGTTAAAGTTTCAATCAATCTTGTGCTTCAGGAAGCGACAGAGGACAGGCCACCACTTGGGGGGTCGAGGTTAAAGTTTCAATCAATCTTGTGCTTCAGGAAGCGACAGAGGACAGGCCACCACTTGGGGGGTCGAGGTTGAAGTTTGAATCAATTTTGTGCTTCAGGAAGCGACAGAGGACAGACCACCACTTGGGGGGTCGAGGTTAAAGTTTGAATGAATTTTGTGCTTCAGGAAGCGACAGAGGACAGGCCACCACTTGGGGGGTCGAGGTTAAAGTTTCAATCAATCTTGTGCTTCAGGAAGCGACAGAGGACAGGCCACCACTTGGGGGGTCGAGGTTAGAGTTTGAATGAATTTTGTGCTTCAGGAAGCGACAGAGGACAGGCCACCACTTGGGGGGTCGAGGTTAAAGTTTGAATGAATTTTGTGCTTCAGGAAGCGACAGAGGACAGGCCACCACTTGGGGGGTCGAGGTTAAAGTTTGAATCAATTTTGTGCTTCAAGAAACGACAGAGGACAGGCCACCACTTGGGGGTCGAGGTTAAAGTTTGAACAATTTTGTGCTTCAGGAAGCAACAGAGGACAGGCCACCACTTGGGGGGTCGAGGTTAAAGTTTGAATCAATTTTGTGCTTCAGGAAACGACAGAGGACAGGCCACCACTTGGGGGGTCGAGGTTAAAGTTTGAATCAATTTTGTGCTTCAGGAAGCGACAGAGGACAGGCCACCACGTGGGGGGTCGAGGTTGAAGTTTGAATCAATTTTGTGCTTCAGGAAGCGACAGAGGACAGGCCACCACTTGGGGGGTCGAGGTTAAAGTTTGAATCAATTTTGTGCTTCAGGAAGCGACAGAGGACAGGCCACCACTTGGGGGGTCGAGGTTAAAGTTTGAATCAATTTTGTGCTTCAGGAAGCGACAGAGGACAGGCCACCACGTGGGGGGTCGAGGTTGAAGTTTGAATCAATTTTGTGCTTCAGGAAGCGACAGAGGACAGGCCACCACTTGGGGGGTCGAGGTTAAAGTTTCAATCAATCTTGTGCTTCAGGAAGCGACAGAGGACAGGCCACCACTTGGGGGGTCGAGGTTAAAGTTTCAATCAATCTTGTGCTTCAGGAAGCGACAGAGGACAGGCCACCACTTGGGGGGTCGAGGTTGAAGTTTGAATCAATTTTGTGCTTCAGGAAGCGACAGAGGACAGGCCACCACTTGGGGGGTCGAGGTTAAAGTTTGAATCAATTTTGTGCTTCAGGAAGCGACAGAGGACAGGCCACCACTTGGGGGGTCGAGGTTAAAGTTTCAATCAATCTTGTGCTTCAGGAAGCGACAGAGGACAGGCCACCACTTGGGGGGTCGAGGTTAGAGTTTGAATGAATTTTGTGCTTCAGGAAGCGACAGAGGACAGGCCACCACTTGGGGGGTCGAGGTTAAAGTTTGAATGAATTTTGTGCTTCAGGAAGCGACAGAGGACAGGCCACCACTTGGGGGGTCGAGGTTAAAGTTTGAATCAATTTTGTGCTTCAAGAAACGACAGAGGACAGGCCACCACTTGGGGGGTCGAGGTTAAAGTTTGAACAATTTTGTGCTTCAGGAAGCAACAGAGGACAGGCCACCACTTGGGGGGTCGAGGTTAAAGTTTGAATCAATTTTGTGCTTCAGGAAACGACAGAGGACAGGCCACCACTTGGGGGGTCGAGGTTAAAGTTTGAATCAATTTTGTGCTTCAGGAAGCGACAGAGGACAGGCCACCACTTGGGGGGTCGAGGTTAAAGTTTGAATCAATTTTGTGCTTCAGGAAGCGACAGAGGACAGGCCACCACTTGGGGGGTCGAGGTTAAAGTTTGAACAATTTTGTGCTTCAGTAAGCAACAGAGGACAGGCCACCACTTGGGGGGTCGAGGTTAAAGTTTGAATCAATTTTGTGCTTCAGGAAACGACAGAGGACAGGCCACCACTTGGGGGGTCGAGGTTAAAGTTTGAATCAATTTTGTGCTTCAGGAAGCGACAGAGGACAGGCCACCACTTGGGGGGTCGAGGTTAAAGTTTGAATCAATTTTGTGCTTCAGGAAGCGACAGAGGACAGGCCACCACTTGGGGGGTCGAGGTTAAAGTTTGAATCAATTTTGTGCTTCAGGAAATGACAGAGGACAGGCCACCACTTGGGAGGTCGAGGTTAGAGTTTGAATCAATTTTGTGCTTCAGGAAGCGACAGAGGACAGGCCACCACTTGGGGGGTCGAGGTTAAAGTTTGAATCAATTTTGTGCTTCAGGAAACGACAGAGGACAGGCCACCACTTTGGGGGGTCGAGGTTAAAGGTTCAATCAATTTTGTGCTTCAGGAAACGACAGAGGACAGGCCACCACTTGGGGGGTCGAGGTTAAAGTTTGAATCAATTTTGTGCTTCAGGAAGCGACAGAGGACAGGCCACCACTTGGGGGGTCGAGGTTAGAGTTTGAATGAATTTTGTGCTTCAGGAAGCGACAGAGGACAGGCCACCACTTGGGGGGTCGAGGTTAAAGTTTGAATCAATTTTGTGCTTCAGGAAGCGACAGAGGACAGGCCACCACTTGGGGGGTCGAGGTTAGAGTTTGAATGAATTTTGTGCTTCAGGAAGCGACAGAGGACAGGCCACCACTTGGGGGGTCGAGGTTAAAGTTTGAATCAATTTTGTGCTTCAGGAAGCGACAGAGGACAGGCCACCACTTGGGGGGTCGAGGTTAAAGTTTCAATCAATCTTGTGCTTCAGGAAGCGACAGAGGACAGGCCACCACTTGGGGGGTCGAGGTTAAAGTTTGAATCAATTTTGTGCTTCAGGAAGCGACAGAGGACAGGCCACCACTTGGGGGGTCGAGGTTAGAGTTTGAATGAATTTTGTGCTTCAGGAAGCGACAGAGGACAGGCCACCACTTGGGGGGTCGAGGTTAAAGTTTGAATCAATTTTGTGCTTCAGGAAGCGACAGAGGACAGGCCACCACTTGGGGGGTCGAGGTTAAAGTTTGAATCAATTTTGTGCTTCAGGAAGCGACAGAGGACAGGCCACCACTTGGGGGGTCGAGGTTAAAGTTTGAATCAATTTTGTGCTTCAGGAAGCGACAGAGGACAGACCACCACTTGGGGGGTCGAGGTTAGAGTTTGAATCAATTTTGTGCTTCAGGAAGCGACAGAGGACAGGCCACCACTTGGGGGGTCGAGGTTAAAGTTTGAATGAATTTTGTGCTTCAGGAAGCGACAGAGGACAGGCCACCACTTGGGGGGTCGAGGTTAAAGTTTGAATCAATTTTGTGCTTCAGGAAGCGACAGAGGACAGGCCACCACTTGGGGGGTCGAGGTTAGAGTTTGAATGAATTTTGTGCTTCAGGAAGCGACAGAGGACAGGCCACCACTTGGGGGGTCGAGGTTAAAGTTTGAATCAATTTTGTGCTTCAGGAAGCGACAGAGGACAGGCCACCACTTGGGGGGTCGAGGTTAAAGTTTGAATCAATTTTGTGCTTCAGGAAATGACAGAGGACAGGCCACCACTTGGGGGGTCGAGGTTAAATTTTGAATCAATTTTGTGCTTCAGGAAATGACAGAGGACAGGCCACCACTGGGGAGGTCGAGGTTAAAGTTTGAATCAATTTTGTGCTTCAGGAAGCGACAGAGGACAGGCCACCACTTGGGGGGTCGAGGTTAAAGTTTCAATCAATCTTGTGCTTCAGGAAGCGACAGAGGACAGGCCACCACTTGGGGGGTCGAGGTTAGAGTTTGAATGAATTTTGTGCTTCAGGAAATGACAGAGGACAGGCCACCACTGGGGAGGTCGAGGTTAAAGTTTGAATCAATTTTGTGCTTCAGGAAGCGACAGAGGACAGGCCACCACTTGGGGGGTCGAGGTTAAAGTTTCAATCAATCTTGTGCTTCAGGAAGCGACAGAGGACAGACCACCACTTACGGGGTCGAGGTTAGAGTTTGAATCAATTTTGTGCTTCAGGAAGCGACAGAGGACAGGCCACCACTTGGGGGGTCGAGGTTAAAGTTTCAATCAATCTTGTGCTTCAGGAAGCGACAGAGGACAGGCCACCACTTGGGGGGTCGAGGTTAGAGTTTGAATCAATTTTGTGCTTCAGGAAGCGACAGAGGACAGGCCACCACTTGGGGGGTCGAGGTTAAAGTTTGAATCAATTTTGTGCTTCAGGAAGCGACAGAGGACAGGCCACCACTGGGGAGGTCGAGGTTAAAGTTTGAATCAATTTTGTGCTTCAGGAAGCGACAGAGGACAGGCCACCACTTGGGGGGTCGAGGTTAAAGTTTGAATCAATTTTGTGCTTCAGGAAATGACAGAGGACAGGCCACCACTTGGGGGGTCGAGGTTAAAGTTTGAATCAATTTTGTGCTTCAGGAAATGACAGAGAACAGGCCACCACTTGGGGGGTCGAGGTTAAAGTTTGAATCAATTTTGTGCTTCAGGAAATGACAGAGAACAGGCCACCACTTGGGGGGTCGAGGTTAAAGTTTCAATCAATCTTGTGCTTCAGGAAGCGACAGAGGACAGACCACCACTTGGGGGGTCGAGGTTAAAGTTTGAATCAATTTTGTGCTTCAGGAAGCGACAGAGGACAGGCCACCACTTGGGGGGTCGAGGTTAAAGTTTCAATCAATCTTGTGCTTCAGGAAGCGACAGAGGACAGACCACCACTTGGGGGGTCGAGGTTAAAGTTTGAATCAATTTTGTGCTTCAGGAAGCGACAGAGGACAGGCCACCACTTGGGGGGTCGAGGTTAAAGTTTCAATCAATCTTGTGCTTCAGGAAGCGACAGAGGACAGGCCACCACTTGGGGGGTCGAGGTTAGAGTTTGAATGAATTTTGTGCTTCAGGAAGCGACAGAGGACAGGCCACCACTTGGGGGGTCGAGGTTGAAGTTTGAATCAATTTTGTGCTTCAGGAAGCGACAGAGGACAGGCCACCACTTGGGGGGTCGAGGTTAAAGTTTCAATCAATCTTGTGCTTCAGGAAGCGACAGAGGACAGGCCACCACTTGGGGGGTCGAGGTTAGAGTTTGAATGAATTTTGTGCTTCAGGAAGCGACAGAGGACAGGCCACCACTTGGGGGGTCGAGGTTAAAGTTTGAATCAATTTTGTGCTTCAGGAAGCGACAGAGGACAGGCCACCACTTGGGGGGTCGAGGTTAAAGTTTGAATCAATTTTGTGCTTCAGGAAGCGACAGAGGACAGGCCACCACGTGGGGGGTCGAGGTTGAAGTTTGAATCAATTTTGTGCTTCAGGAAGCGACAGAGGACAGGCCACCACTTGGGGGGTCGAGGTTAAAGTTTCAATCAATCTTGTGCTTCAGGAAGCGACAGAGGACAGGCCACCACTTGGGGGGTCGAGGTTAAAGTTTCAATCAATCTTGTGCTTCAGGAAGCGACAGAGGACAGGCCACCACTTGGGGGGTCGAGGTTGAAGTTTGAATCAATTTTGTGCTTCAGGAAGCGACAGAGGACAGACCACCACTTGGGGGGTCGAGGTTAAAGTTTGAATCAATTTTGTGCTTCAGGAAGCGACAGAGGACAGGCCACCACTTGGGGGGTCGAGGTTAAAGTTTCAATCAATCTTGTGCTTCAGGAAGCGACAGAGGACAGGCCACCACTTGGGGGGTCGAGGTTAGAGTTTGAATGAATTTTGTGCTTCAGGAAGCGACAGAGGACAGGCCACCACTTGGGGGGTCGAGGTTAAAGTTTGAATGAATTTTGTGCTTCAGGAAGCGACAGAGGACAGGCCACCACTTGGGGGGTCGAGGTTAAAGTTTGAATCAATTTTGTGCTTCAAGAAACGACAGAGGACAGGCCACCACTTGGGGGGTCGAGGTTAAAGTTTGAACAATTTTGTGCTTCAGGAAGCAACAGAGGACAGGCCACCACTTGGGGGGTCGAGGTTAAAGTTTGAATCAATTTTGTGCTTCAGGAAACGACAGAGGACAGGCCACCACTTGGGGGGTCGAGGTTAAAGTTTGAATCAATTTTGTGCTTCAGGAAGCGACAGAGGACAGGCCACCACGTGGGGGGTCGAGGTTGAAGTTTGAATCAATTTTGTGCTTCAGGAAGCGACAGAGGACAGGCCACCACTTGGGGGGTCGAGGTTAAAGTTTGAATCAATTTTGTGCTTCAGGAAGCGACAGAGGACAGGCCACCACTTGGGGGGTCGAGGTTAAAGTTTGAATCAATTTTGTGCTTCAGGAAGCGACAGAGGACAGGCCACCACGTGGGGGGTCGAGGTTGAAGTTTGAATCAATTTTGTGCTTCAGGAAGCGACAGAGGACAGGCCACCACTTGGGGGGTCGAGGTTAAAGTTTCAATCAATCTTGTGCTTCAGGAAGCGACAGAGGACAGGCCACCACTTGGGGGGTCGAGGTTAAAGTTTCAATCAATCTTGTGCTTCAGGAAGCGACAGAGGACAGGCCACCACTTGGGGGGTCGAGGTTGAAGTTTGAATCAATTTTGTGCTTCAGGAAGCGACAGAGGACAGGCCACCACTTGGGGGGTCGAGGTTAAAGTTTGAATCAATTTTGTGCTTCAGGAAGCGACAGAGGACAGGCCACCACTTGGGGGGTCGAGGTTAAAGTTTCAATCAATCTTGTGCTTCAGGAAGCGACAGAGGACAGGCCACCACTTGGGGGGTCGAGGTTAGAGTTTGAATGAATTTTGTGCTTCAGGAAGCGACAGAGGACAGGCCACCACTTGGGGGGTCGAGGTTAAAGTTTGAATGAATTTTGTGCTTCAGGAAGCGACAGAGGACAGGCCACCACTTGGGGGGTCGAGGTTAAAGTTTGAATCAATTTTGTGCTTCAAGAAACGACAGAGGACAGGCCACCACTTGGGGGGTCGAGGTTAAAGTTTGAACAATTTTGTGCTTCAGGAAGCAACAGAGGACAGGCCACCACTTGGGGGGTCGAGGTTAAAGTTTGAATCAATTTTGTGCTTCAGGAAACGACAGAGGACAGGCCACCACTTGGGGGGTCGAGGTTAAAGTTTGAATCAATTTTGTGCTTCAGGAAGCGACAGAGGACAGGCCACCACTTGGGGGGTCGAGGTTAAAGTTTGAATCAATTTTGTGCTTCAGGAAGCGACAGAGGACAGGCCACCACTTGGGGGGTCGAGGTTAAAGTTTGAACAATTTTGTGCTTCAGGAAGCAACAGAGGACAGGCCACCACTTGGGGGGTCGAGGTTAAAGTTTGAATCAATTTTGTGCTTCAGGAAACGACAGAGGACAGGCCACCACTTGGGGGGTCGAGGTTAAAGTTTGAATCAATTTTGTGCTTCAGGAAGCGACAGAGGACAGGCCACCACTTGGGGGGTCGAGGTTAAAGTTTGAATCAATTTTGTGCTTCAGGAAGCGACAGAGGACAGGCCACCACTTGGGGGGTCGAGGTTAAAGTTTGAATCAATTTTGTGCTTCAGGAAATGACAGAGGACAGGCCACCACTTGGGAGGTCGAGGTTAGAGTTTGAATCAATTTTGTGCTTCAGGAAGCGACAGAGGACAGGCCACCACTTGGGGGGTCGAGGTTAAAGTTTGAATCAATTTTGTGCTTCAGGAAACGACAGAGGACAGGCCACCACTTTGGGGGGTCGAGGTTAAAGGTTCAATCAATTTTGTGCTTCAGGAAACGACAGAGGACAGGCCACCACTTGGGGGGTCGAGGTTAAAGTTTGAATCAATTTTGTGCTTCAGGAAGCGACAGAGGACAGGCCACCACTTGGGGGGTCGAGGTTAAAGTCTGAATCAATTTTGTGCTTCAGGAAGCGACAGAGGACAGGCCACCACTTGGGGGGTCGAGGTTAAAGTTTGAATCAATTTTGTGCTTCAGGAAGCGACAGAGGACAGGCCACCACTTGGGGGGTCGAGGTTAAAGTTTGAATCAATTTTGTGCTTCAGGAAGCGACAGAGGACAGGCCACCACTTGGGGGGTCGAGGTTGAAGTTTGAATCAATTTTGTGCTTCAGGAAGCGACAGAGGACAGGCCACCACTTGGGGGGTCGAGGTTAAAGTCTGAATCAATTTTGTGCTTCAGGAAGCGACAGAGGACAGGCCACCACTTGGGGGGTCGAGGTTAAAGTTTGAATCAATTTTGTGCTTCAGGAAGCGACAGAGGACAGGCCACCACTTGGGGGGTCGAGGTTAAAGTTTGAATCAATTTTGTGCTTCAGGAAGCGACAGAGGACAGGCCACCACTTGGGGGGTCGAGGTTAAAGTTTGAATCAATTTTGTGCTTCAGGAAGCGACAGAGGACAGGCCACCACTTGGGGGGTCGAGGTTAGAATTTGAATAAATTTTGTGCTTCAGGAAGCGACAGAGGACAGACCACCACTTGGGGGGTCGAGGTTAAAGTTTGAATCAATTTTGTGCTTCAGGAAGCGACAGAGGACAGACCACCACTTGGGGGGTCGAGGTTAAAGTCTGAATCAATTTTGTGCTTCAGGAAGCGACAGAGGACAGGCCACCACTTGGGGGGTCGAGGTTAAAGTTTGAATCAATTTTGTGCTTCAGGAAGCGACAGAGGACAGGCCACCACTTGGGGGGTCGAGGTTAGAGTTTGAATCAATTTTGTGCTTCAGGAAGCGACAGAGGACAGACCACCACTTGGGGGGTCGAGGTTAAAGTCTGAATCAATTTTGTGCTTCAGGAAGCGACAGAGGACAGGCCACCACTTGGGGGGTCGAGGTTAAAGTTTGAATCAATTTTGTGCTTCAGGAAGCGACAGAGGACAGACCACCACTTGGGGGGTCGAGGTTAAAGTCTGAATCAATTTTGTGCTTCAGGAAGCGACAGAGGACAGGCCACCACTTGGGGGGTCGAGGTTAAAGTTTGAATCAATTTTGTGCTTCAGGAAGCGACAGAGGACAGGCCACCACTTGGGGGGTCGAGGTTAGAGTTTGAATCAATTTTGTGCTTCAGGAAGCGACAGAGGACAGGCCACCACTTGGGGGGTCGAGGTTAAAGTTTGAATCAATTTTGTGCTTCAGGAAGCGACAGAGGACAGGCCACCACTTGGGGGGTCGAGGTTAAAGTTTGAATCAATTTTGTGCTTCAGGAAGCGACAGAGGACAGGCCACCACTTGGGGGGTCGAGGTTAAAGTCTGAATCAATTTTGTGCTTCAGGAAGCGACAGAGGACAGGCCACCACTTGGGGGGTCGAGGTTAAAGTTTGAATCAATTTTGTGCTTCAGGAAGCGACAGAGGACAGGCCACCACTTGGGGGGTCGAGGTTAAAGTTTGAATCAATTTTGTGCTTCAGGAAGCGACAGAGGACAGGCCACCACTTGGGGGGTCGAGGTTAGAGTTTGAATCAATTTTGTGCTTCAGGAAGCGACAGAGGACAGGCCACCACTTGGGGGGTCGAGGTTAAAGTTTGAATCAATTTTGTGCTTCAGGAAGCGACAGAGGACAGGCCACCACTTGGGGGGTCGAGGTTAGAGTTTGAATCAATTTTGTGCTTCAGGAAGCGACAGAGGACAGGCCACCACTTGGGGGGTCGAGGTTAAAGTCTGAATCAATTTTGTGCTTCAGGAAGCGACAGAGGACAGGCCACCACTTGGGGGTCGAGGTTAAAGTCTGAATCAATTTTGTGCTTCAGGAAGCGACAGAGGACAGGCCACCACTTGGGGGGTCGAGGTTGAAGTTTGAATCAATTTTGTGCTTCAGGAAGCGACAGAGGACAGGCCACCACTTGGGGGGTCGAGGTTAAAGTTTGAATCAATTTTGTGCTTCAGGAAGCGACAGAGGACAGGCCACCACTTGGGGGGTCGAGGTTAGAGTTTGAATCAATTTTGTGCTTCAGGAAGCGACAGAGGACAGGCCACCACTTGGGGGGTCGAGGTTAGAGTTTGAATCAATTTTGTGCTTCAGGAAGCGACAGAGGACAGGCCACCACTTGGGGGGTCGAGGTTAAAGTTTGAATCAATTTTGTGCTTCAGGAAGCGACAGAGGACAGGCCACCACTTGGGGGGTCGAGGTTAAAGTTTGAATCAATTTTGTGCTTCAGGAAGCGACAGAGGACAGGCCACCACTTGGGGGGTCGAGGTTAAAGTTTGAATCAATTTTGTGCTTCAGGAAGCGACAGAGGACAGGCCACCACTTGGGGGGTCGAGGTTAAAGTTTGAATCAATTTTGTGCTTCAGGAAGCGACAGAGGACAGGCCACCACTTGGGGGGTCGAGGTTAAAGTTTGAATCAATTTTGTGCTTCAGGAAGCGACAGAGGACAGGCCACCACTTGGGGGGTCGAGGTTAAAGTTTGAATCAATTTTGTGCTTCAGGAAGCGACAGAGGACAGGCCACCACTTGGGGGGTCGAGGTTAGAGTTTGAATCAATTTTGTGCTTCAGGAAGCGACAGAGGACAGGCTACCACTTGGGGGGTCGAGGTTAAAGTTTGAATCAATTTTGTGCTTCAGGAAGCGACAGAGGACAGGCCACCACTTGGGGGGTCGAGGTTAAAGTCTGAATCAATTTTGTGCTTCAGGAAGCGACAGAGGACAGGCCACCACTTGGGGGGTCGAGGTTGAAGTCTGAATCAATTTTGTGCTTCAGGAAGCGACAGAGGACAGGCCACCACTTGGGGGGTCGAGGTTAAAGTCTGAATCAATTTTGTGCTTCAGGAAGCGACAGAGGACAGGCCACCACTTGGGGGGTCGAGGTTAAAGTCTGAATCAATTTTGTGCTTCAGGAAGCGACAGAGGACAGGCCACCACTTGGGGGGTCGAGGTTAAAGTCTGAATCAATTTTGTGCTTCAGGAAGCGACAGAGGACAGGCCACCACTTGGGGGGTCGAGGTTAAAGTCTGAATCAATTTTGTGCTTCAGGAAGCGACAGAGGACAGGCCACCACTTGGGGGGTCGAGGTTAAAGTTTGAATCAATTTTGTGCTTCAGGAAGCGACAGAGGACAGGCCACCACTTGGGGGGTCGAGGTTAAAGTTTGAATCAATTTTGTGCTTCAGGAAGCGACAGAGGACAGGCCACCACTTGGGGGGTCGAGGTTAAAGTTTGAATCAATTTTGTGCTTCAGGAAGCGACAGAGGACAGGCCACCACTTGGGGGGTCGAGGTTAAAGTCTGAATCAATTTTGTGCTTCAGGAAGCGACAGAGGACAGGCCACCACTTGGGGGGTCGAGGTTAAAGTTTGAATCAATTTTGTGCTTCAGGAAGCGACAGAGGACAGGCCACCACTTGGGGGGTCGAGGTTAGAGTTTGAATCAATTTTGTGCTTCAGGAAGCGACAGAGGACAGGCCACCACTTGGGGGGTCGAGGTTAAAGTTTGAATCAATTTTGTGCTTCAGGAAGCGACAGAGGACAGGCCACCACTTGGGGGGTCGAGGTTGAAGTCTGAATCAATTTTGTGCTTCAGGAAGCGACAGAGGACAGGCCACCACTTGGGGGGTCGAGGTTAAAGTCTGAATCAATTTTGTGCTTCAGGAAGCGACAGAGGACAGGCCACCACTTGGGGGGTCGAGGTTAAAGTTTGAATCAATTTTGTGCTTCAGGAAGCGACAGAGGACAGGCCACCACTTGGGGGGTCGAGGTTAAAGTCTGAATCAATTTTGTGCTTCAGGAAGCGACAGAGGACAGGCCACCACTTGGGGGGTCGAGGTTAAAGTTTGAATCAATTTTGTGCTTCAGGAAGCGACAGAGGACAGGCCACCACTTGGGGGGTCGAGGTTAGAGTTTGAATCAATTTTGTGCTTCAGGAAGCGACAGAGGACAGGCCACCACTTGGGGGGTCGAGGTTAAAGTTTGAATCAATTTTGTGCTTCAGGAAGCGACAGAGGACAGGCCACCACTTGGGGGGTCGAGGTTAAAGTTTGAATCAATTTTGTGCTTCAGGAAGCGACAGAGGACAGGCCACCACTTGGGGGGTCGAGGTTAAAGTTTGAATCAATTTTGTGCTTCAGGAAGCGACAGAGGACAGGCCACCACTTGGGGGGTCGAGGTTAAAGTTTGAATCAATTTTGTGCTTCAGGAAGCGACAGAGGACAGGCCACCACTTGGGGGGTCGAGGTTAAAGTTTGAATCAATTTTGTGCTTCAGGAAGCGACAGAGGACAGGCCACCACTTGGAGGGGTCGAGGCTAAAGTTTGAATCAATTTTGTGCTTCAGGAAGCGACAGAGGACAGGCCACCACTTGGGGGGTCGAGGTTAAAGTTTGAATCAATTTTGTGCTTCAGGAAGCGACAGAGGACAGGCCACCACTTGGGGGGTCGAGGTTAAAGTTTGAATCAATTTTGTGCTTCAGGAAGCGACAGAGGACAGGCCACCACTTGGGGGGTCGAGGTTAAAGTCTGAATCAATTTTGTGCTTCAGGAAGCGACAGAGGACAGGCCACCACTTGGGGGGTCGAGGTTAAAGTTTGAATCAATTTTGTGCTTCAGGAAGCGACAGAGGACAGGCCACCACTTGGGGGGTCGAGGTTAAAGTTTGAATCAATTTTGTGCTTCAGGAAGCGACAGAGGACAGGCCACCACTTGGGGGGTCGAGGTTAAAGTTTGAATCAATTTTGTGCTTCAGGAAGCGACAGAGGACAGGCCACCACTTGGGGGGTCGAGGTTAAAGTCTGAATCAATTTTGTGCTTCAGGAAGCGACAGAGGACAGGCCACCACTTGGGGGGTCGAGGTTAAAGTTTGAATCAATTTTGTGCTTCAGGAAGCGACAGAGGACAGGCCACCACTTGGAGGGGTCGAGGCTAAAGTTTGAATCAATTTTGTGCTTCAGGAAGCGACAGAGGACAGGCCACCACTTGGGGGGTCGAGGTTAAAGTTTGAATCAATTTTGTGCTTCAGGAAGCGACAGAGGACAGGCCACCACTTGGGGGGTCGAGGTTAAAGTTTGAATCAATTTTGTGCTTCAGGAAGCGACAGAGGACAGGCCACCACTTGGGGGGTCGAGGTTAAAGTTTGAATCAATTTTGTGCTTCAGGAAGCGACAGAGGACAGGCCACCACTTGGGGGGTCGAGGTTAAAGTTTGAATCAATTTTGTGCTTCAGGAAGCGACAGAGGACAGGCCACCACTTGGGGGGTCGAGGTTAAAGTTTGAATCAATTTTGTGCTTCAGGAAGCGACAGAGGACAGGCCACCACTTGGGGGGTCGAGGTTAAAGTTTGAATCAATTTTGTGCTTCAGGAAGCGACAGAGGACAGGCCACCACTTGGGGGGTCGAGGTTAAAGTTTGAATCAATTTTGTGCTTCAGGAAGCGACAGAGGACAGGCCACCACTTGGGGGGTCGAGGTTAAAGTTTGAATCAATTTTGTGCTTCAGGAAGCGACAGAGGACAGGCCACCACTTGGGGGGTCGAGGTTAAAGTTTGAATCAATTTTGTGCTTCAGGAAGCGACAGAGGACAGGCCACCACTTGGGGGGTCGAGGTTAAAGTTTGAATCAATTTTGTGCTTCAGGAAGCGACAGAGGACAGGCCACCACTTGGGGGGTCGAGGTTAAAGTTTGAATCAATTTTGTGCTTCAGGAAGCGACAGAGGACAGGCCACCACTTGGGGGGTCGAGGTTAAAGTTTGAATCAATTTTGTGCTTCAGGAAGCGACAGAGGACAGGCCACCACTTGGGGGGTCGAGGTTAAAGTTTGAATCAATTTTGTGCTTCAGGAAGCGACAGAGGACAGGCCACCACTTGGGGGGTCGAGGTTAAAGTTTGAATCAATTTTGTGCTTCAGGAAGCGACAGAGGACAGGCCACCACTTGGGGGGTCGAGGTTAAAGTTTGAATCAATTTTGTGCTTCAGGAAGCGACAGAGGACAGGCCACCACTTGGGGGGTCGAGGTTAAAGTTTGAATCAATTTTGTGCTTCAGGAAGCGACAGAGGACAGGCCACCACTTGGGGGGTCGAGGTTAAAGTTTGAATCAATTTTGTGCTTCAGGAAGCGACAGAGGACAGGCCACCACTTGGGGGGTCGAGGTTAAAGTTTGAATCAATTTTGTGCTTCAGGAAGCGACAGAGGACAGGCCACCACTTGGGGGGTCGAGGTTAAAGTTTGAATCAATTTTGTGCTTCAGGAAGCGACAGAGGACAGGCCACCACTTGGGGGGTCGAGGTTAAAGTTTGAATCAATTTTGTGCTTCAGGAAGCGACAGAGGACAGGCCACCACTTGGGGGGTCGAGGTTAAAGTTTGAATCAATTTTGTGCTTCAGGAAGCGACAGAGGACAGGCCACCACTTGGGGGGTCGAGGTTAAAGTTTGAATCAATTTTGTGCTTCAGGAAGCGACAGAGGACAGGCCACCACTTGGGGGGTCGAGGTTAAAGTTTGAATCAATTTTGTGCTTCAGGAAGCGACAGAGGACAGGCCACCACTTGGGGGGTCGAGGTTAAAGTTTGAATCAATTTTGTGCTTCAGGAAGCGACAGAGGACAGGCCACCACTTGGGGGGTCGAGGTTAAAGTTTGAATCAATTTTGTGCTTCAGGAAGCGACAGAGGACAGGCCACCACTTGGGGGGTCGAGGTTAAAGTTTGAATCAATTTTGTGCTTCAGGAAGCGACAGAGGACAGGCCACCACTTGGGGGGTCGAGGTTAAAGTTTGAATCAATTTTGTGCTTCAGGAAGCGACAGAGGACAGGCCACCACTTGGGGGGTCGAGGTTAAAGTTTGAATCAATTTTGTGCTTCAGGAAGCGACAGAGGACAGGCCACCACTTGGGGGGTCGAGGTTAAAGTTTGAATCAATTTTGTGCTTCAGGAAGCGACAGAGGACAGGCCACCACTTGGGGGGTCGAGGTTAAAGTTTGAATCAATTTTGTGCTTCAGGAAGCGACAGAGGACAGGCCACCACTTGGGGGGTCGAGGTTAAAGTTTGAATCAATTTTGTGCTTCAGGAAGCGACAGAGGACAGGCCACCACTTGGGGGGTCGAGGTTAAAGTTTGAATCAATTTTGTGCTTCAGGAAGCGACAGAGGACAGGCCACCACTTGGGGGGTCGAGGTTAAAGTTTGAATCAATTTTGTGCTTCAGGAAGCGACAGAGGACAGGCCACCACTTGGGGGGTCGAGGTTAAAGTTTGAATCAATTTTGTGCTTCAGGAAGCGACAGAGGACAGGCCACCACTTGGGGGGTCGAGGTTAAGTTTGAATCAATTTTGTGCTTCAGGAAGCGACAGAGGACAGGCCACCACTTGGGGGGTCGAGGTTAAAGTTTGAATCAATTTTGTGCTTCAGGAAGCGACAGAGGACAGGCCACCACTTGGGGGGTCGAGGTTAAAGTTTGAATCAATTTTGTGCTTCAGGAAGCGACAGAGGACAGGCCACCACTTGGGGGGTCGAGGTTAAAGTTTGAATCAATTTTGTGCTTCAGGAAGCGACAGAGGACAGGCCACCACTTGGGGGGTCGAGGTTAGAGTTTGAATCAATTTTGTGCTTCAGGAAGCGACAGAGGACAGGCCACCACTTGGGGGGTCGAGGTTAGAGTTTGAATCAATTTTGTGCTTCAGGAAGCGACAGAGGACAGGCCACCACTTGGGGGGTCGAGGTTAAAGTTTGAATCAATTTTGTGCTTCAGGAAGCGACAGAGGACAGGCCACCACTTGGGGGGTCGAGGTTAAAGTCTGAATCAATTTTGTGCTTCAGGAAGCGACAGAGGACAGGCCACCACTTGGGGGTCGAGGTTAGAGTTTGAATAAATTTTGTGCTTCAGGAAGCGACAGAGGACAGACCACCACTTGGGGGGTCGAGGTTAAAGTTTGAATCAATTTTGTGCTTCA